>BROG01001178.1:0-107143 GCA_030159075.1 Atrina japonica
TTCAAATGGGCCGCTATAGAGCTTTCTGTGACATCATACCGGGAGTGAGGTCTCATTGCCATGGTAACTGGTAGAAAGAGATAATCGTTGAGCTGGGGCGTGTCAGTGACCTGAAATGGAAGGCCATGGGGGCGACCATCTTGGATAATGGGCAAATAAGAGCCTTCGTTACAAGAGGTCGGGATTACGAGAGGTCACGTGAGATAACGAGAGGTCAGATGCTAAATATAGAAGTCAGGTTTTTCCAGTTTTGGGTTGGGAGTGAATCGTTTTTTAGATCTGAAAGCTAAGGTTTTCCCATATTTGGTGTCTAGAGTATTATCAGTGGATGTGCAGCATTTCTGAATTTCCCAGTTTCTATTTTAGATCAGAGCGGTCTGAAGGAATATGTTGAGAATGAGTATGCTGACCCCGCTTCAAGAACGCAACTCGTAACTGTGAGTCAAACTTGAACATGTTATCATTGTACTAAGAGAGATGACACTGTACAGCCTATGGGTCTGCACAAAGGGAGATCACTCTGTATAGACTATGGTTGGGATAAAGGGGAGGTCACTCTGTATTGACTCTATGTTTCGAACAAAGGGAGATCGCTCTGTATAGACTCTATGGTTGGGACAAAGGGGAGATAATTCTGTATAGACTATGGTCGGAACAAAAGGGGAGACCACTGTATAAATTTTATGGTTGGGACAAAGGGGAGATTACTCTGTAGAGACTCTATGGGACAAAGGAAAGATTACTCTGTATAGACTCTATAGATTGTCTTAACCAAAAAGGGTGGGCAGAGATATATCTTGGATATTGAATCATGGGATATCTAGTTTCACGGATAGACAGGGAATCCAGTCTAATGGGGATACTTCATTTTAACGGAAAAGACAGACTTAGAAAGTTCACGGCAAGAGAGATACATAGGACATATCAATAGTATGAAGTTTGTAACTTTATAAAAGTTTGCGAAGTGATGAAGTTTGTAACGTTCTTAAAGTTTGTAAATGTGATGAAGTTTGTAACGTTTTCATGTTTCATAGTTTGCAACTGTCTAACTTTCAAAGTTGTAAAGTGTGTAACGTTCTAAGTTTCAACGTGATGAAGTTTGTAACGTTCTAAGTTTCAAAGTTGTAAAGTGTGTATCGTTCTAAGTTTCAACGTGATGAAGTTTGTAACGTTCTAACTTTCAAAGTTGTAAAGTGTGTATCGTTCTAAGTTTCAACGTGATGAAGTTTGTAACGTTCTAAGTTTCAAAGTTGTAAAGTGTGTATCGTTCTAAGTTTCAACGTGATGAAGTTTGTAACGTTCTAACTTTCAAAGTTGTAAAGTGTGTATCGTTCTAAGTTTCAACGTGATGAAGTTTGTAACGTTCTAAGTTTCAAAGTTGTAAAGTGTGCAAACGTTCTAAGATATGAAGTCTCAATGTGACAAAGTACAAACTTGTGAAGTATGAAGTTGTTGACCTTTCTACCTTACTCAGTTTCAAAGATCAGAAGGTGAAAAAGGTATCAGTACTATTTTAAATCGTGTATGATATTTGTACGTCAGTATATAAAATACAAATTCAAACACTCACGCAGAGGATTTTTCTGACGTTGTTGACCCTTCGAGCTTCGGATGCAAAATGAGCTACAGTATAACGCAAACAAGCACACAAAAACTGCATACTTTCAGTTAAGGTTTCTTTTCTAATATGATGGGTGTCTAAGAAAGTCTATTGACCGTCCAGCAGACGTCACAAGATACTGACTTCAAGCTCTTTCTCTTCTAACAGCCGTCTTATTTCTGCCTCATGCAGCCTCAAATCCACCGAAGTCATAGCATACTGCAGCTCAGGCATCAGGGGCGCCGATGGTACAGTTCTCTGTGGTGGAGGAGGCCTAGGTGATGGTGCTCTTTGCGTAAAAGGTGAATTCCTCTACGGATATCACTTTCTGAAGGGATATCTTCAAAGCTGTCTCTGATGAACTGATGCCGAGTAAAACAAATGTCTGGTTTATATAGAGGCTATGAACGTACGGCGTCAGCGGCCTATTCGGAGTATGAGTTGTTTCATGACTCCTACAACTGATACTCGGAAAGTTTTCGTCTTTCACAGTAGATGATTTATACATACACTACGATGCATAAAGTGACCATGTATATAATTGTACATCTCTCAGTTTCAATACTAGTAATAAAATGGCTTACTATCAGTCCATATCTTTCGATACGATACAATTAAAACATGGATTTACCATGATTGTGGCAGTTCCTACCAAATCTGGGAAAACTGAATTTGTAAAACAATTGATAGAGTGGAATAATCAATGGATTAATCCCCCTCCCGACAAAACTGTATGGTGTTATCGTAAATAGCAACCTGGTTGTGAAATCTTTCAACGCGAACATCATGTTCACTTCATTCAAAATTTACCTGAGGATGACGAAGTCTAAGGGCGAATTGGTTGCAAATAAACTAGTTTCGTTTTCTGTTTATGGTTTACAATTAGTTTGCAAACCGGTTATGAAACTGAAACTGGTTTCCTATGATTAAACAAATGAATGGTTTAAACTATCAAAATAGGATACAGAAAGAAGTAAACAGTCGCTCTTTTATATGAGATGCAAAAAACTAAAGGGGGAAATAATACCAATCATAGAAAAAGAGTATTAATCTTATTGCAATATTTATTAACCCTGATGATGATGTCTCCTCTTTTTAAATTGCCAGGGGTTAATATGCTAAAGGAACCAAAAATTACTCTATGGTAAATTTCCTCTTAAATAAAAACGTGAAAACTTGATAAACAAAATGACAATCGATAGCTGATCAACTTGGAGTTTAAATTTTTAATATTGTAAAACGTCTTTCTGTCAGCATGGGTACAGTTTTACTGCCCAAGTACATAGAGTACCTGAAAGACACACAAAAGGTATTCCGTCCATGTTGTCGCCTCCATGTTGTTGCAGCAACAAGCTTTCATAAACCTACTAAACAACCCCATGAGGCAGTTTGTATGGTTTGATAAACTAGTTTGGGTTTAGGATAAAACAAATGAAAAACCAGTTTTGGTTTGGAACGGGGTTAAAACCGGTTGATGTAACAAATGGAAAGTTTACTAAACTTGTTCAAAACTAAATCCAGTTTCTGTAGCACAAATTAGTTTCTGATCCAACTCGTCGTCATCTAATTGTCTTTGATGATATGACGGGTAGTAAAGCTCTCTTGATACTATCGTAGAATGGTTTACGCGTAAAGCACATCATCGGAACACGAGTGAGTGTGATCTACATCACTCAAAACTTGTTTGATCGCGTTAAACAATACCGTACCATAAGTCTGAATGCTCATTTTCTCGCCCTGTTAAAGAACCCTAGAGATAAATTTAAAGTGACCAACTTGTCACGTCAATTAGACTTACCAGGATTTAATCATGCATATCATGATGCTACAAATCGCCCTCATGGCTACCCCTGATAATCTTAGATTAATATCTGATCTGTTTCATCATTGACATACGGGATAAATAGTATTGTATACACCTCAAAAGAAACCCCTCCTCCTGAGCAGAAAAAGAAGAGTCCTGAGAAAATGCCCCCATTGATTCTAAAACTGAATCTGAAACAGATCAGGCTTCTCCTACAAGAATACCGTCTCCACCTACGACCAACAGTCTTGTAGCAGGAACTTCTGCTACTTCGGCATCTATCCTTGGACAACCTATACGTCTTCCTGGTAGAACTAATATCAAAATTACCCAACGTAAACAACCTCATACGACTAAGACTAAAGCAATCCTACAGAAACTGAATGTACCTAAGAAGAAGATGTCTACTCTCATTTTATTACAGTGGCTTTGTCTTCTGGTACCAGTGCATATTGGTCATGTAATCTATCCAGTTCAGTTACTACTTCTGGATCACTAAATACAGAGGGATAACGTGTTTTCATAGTCCCTTTAAGTTTTCGAATACGATATTTTATCAACCATCGTATGGCTTTCAGCCATTCAGACAAAGTGTCTGATTCTACGTCTTCATGTTTCGCCCATCGTCTGACATAATCATAGAATTCATAACTAAACTGACATTCTGACGTCAATTAAAGGAAATGGCTTCCCAGTATTTAGGGCCCCTTAAAATAAGATTTTTGAGGCTTTCATTTTCCACAATAGAAATGTCACCGGTGATGACATGCCCGATAAGATTGTATTTGAAAGGAGATGAAGCACATGAACATTTGACAGTGTTGTGTAGAAGATGGTTGATGTCCAGGCACTGCAAAACCTGTTTTTAATTGAATAGCTTGGATGCGATGCAAGGCGTGGTCTTCAGTTTAAAATAGATAGTAAGATAGCTAGATAGATAGATAGGTAGAAAGATAGATCGATTGATAGATAGATAAAAAGACTGATATATATATATATATATATATATATATATATATATATATATATATGCAGATAGATAGAAAAATAGATACATAGACAAATAGATAAGCAGACAGATAGATAGATAGATAGATAGATAGATAGTTAATCAGCTACGCAATTAAGTAGATAGAAAGACAGAAAGACTGATAAAAAGATAGATTGATTGACAGAAATAATGGATTATTTATCTTATTTAAAATGATTCACCGCACTGATATTTAGTGATAATTAACACGGGTATTTATCATATATTCAACTCGCATTTTCCAGTTACTTAACGTAAAATATAAAGGTGCAATGTTCTTCAATACACGCTCGGGATCCGGTTTTAGGTTCTGAGGCTACTTTCTGTTATATTTATACGCACTTTGACGAGGACATATAAATCGTTACGTAAATCTGTTATATTTTTGTGATTTGCTGTGAATCAAATAAAATAGTTAAACTTATGATAAGGATAAATAATCCAGGTCCTTTTCCGAGCCAGGAATTCGATCGTAAATTTTCCAACATATACATTCAATAACCTATAGTTATCTCACAAATAGCACGCATTTAACAGCTAAAAGGACAAATACCGTATAACACATCGTTACCTACTTACCTTTTCTTTTGGGAACCACTTGAACGCATCAGCTGGGGTCTTTCTCGTCAATTTCATTGTGGCTAAAACAGGAACGCTTAAATCCACTGTTTGTTCAGCAAATATGTAGTAATTGTCTGTGACGGAGAAACTATGGACGTAACACGGATACAGACACCATCTTGTAGGTATCGATCCTACCACTTCTATTTTAGAGAATGCTTCCTTGCAGTCTGTATATAATGTTTTAACCCATTTGTATTAACTTTTAGCAAGAGATGGAGACATGGGATGGTTAGACAACTATATATCATTTATATCGAAGTTTTATTAAATGGTTACCCATTTTTAGTGTTAATTAGATATGTATAGAGCTGTATGTAAATATGTACAACTATTTTGCACTTTTTAAACAACATTAAGAAGTGTAAATACGTATTCACACTCCTTTATACACTATTTAGATACCACAGTAATTAATATACAAATATGACATCGATCCCCTGGAAAAGCTAGACGTGGGATCAGGTACAGCAGTAATCCAAAGGGGGATAACTTCAGGTGAAACAATTTCTATGGATGTTTTTACAAATGTTTAAGACAGTGAAATCCGAGACCCCGTGTCACACATTAAAGAACCCTCACTACTCAATGGCCGTAAGTGCCGATTATAGGCCAAAAATTGAAACCCTTCAGCGGCATTTGATGACAACAACAACAATAACAACAACGACAACAACTCTTCCACGACGGTATCCTTCGAAACGTTAGGTCTTTTGAGTATTGTTAGCAAATAGATATAAAAAAATCAATTATCTAATCGGAAGTAACAGGTTGGTAGTAAGGTACAACAATATGTCACCTAATAAAGGCGGTATTCTGAACAGCGTGTATCCCATATGCCTTCCTGCAAAGAAATACCCAAACCCATGTACAGTGCCATCAAGATCCCGATGAGTATGCGCTGTGGCCGTGTTGATCGTCAGGCATCCTGGTAAATGTACCTGAATGGGTAATAAAATGCAACAATAAAATACCTAAAAAGATTTATTTAAAGGGTAACTATTTAGAATTTTTTTTTATGTGAAGGGATACTTTTACAAGTTTTATGTGAAGGAATACTTTTACATGTATTCTGTGAAGGGATATTTTTACATGTATTAAGTGAAGGAATACTTGTACATGTATTATGTGAAGGAATACTTTTACATGTATTATGTGAAGGAATACTTTTACATGTATTATGTGAAAGAATACATTTACATGTATTATGTGAAGGAATACTACAAAATCTACCAAAAAAAAAAAAAAAAAAAAAAAAAAAAAAAAAAACAATCATCAGTACAACCTTCGTTTAAAGGACACAATATATTCGTGATAACGACAAGGTCTTACTGTGATAACGACACGGTCTTACCGTGATAACGACACAATCTTACCGTAATAACAATATAATCTTACTGTGAAAACGACACAATCTTACCGTTAAAAGGACACAGTCTATCTGTGATAACGACAAGGTCTTACCGTGATAACGACACAATCTTACCGTTAAAAGGACACAATCTATCCGTGATAACGACACGGTCTTATCGTGATAAGAACATAATCTTACCGTGATAAGGACATAATCTTACCGTGATAAGGACATAATCTTACCGTGATAAGGACATAATCTTACCGTGAGAAGAACACAATCTTACCGTGAGGACACAATCTTGCCATGGTAACGACATAATCTATCTGTGATCATGTCTTATGATTGATATCTTGTATCGCGTCATACCTACGAATTTTGAAAGTTAGTTGTTTTGTCGCCTTATTCCTGCGACTTGTTGAGTATGGCGTAAAATAACATTCATGATTAAAACATATTTATATAAAGATTAAAAATTGGATTTAATCAATGTTTATAGGTTCATATTCAGATGCATTATATCGTTATTATCAGAAGTCGTGTATTTCAGAATGGAAATAATACAACCTAATTTAATTAGGTATTATAAAGATGAAATCATTACCGTTGAAATATATTTTTACAAGGATCTGGATATTCATATGTTCCAAATTGAGTGATGACCAATCTGTTGGCGTTCAAGCATTTTTTCAATGTCTCACTTTGTACCAACTTTCTCTGATAAGTAACTTTGCCGCCATTGATTTTCCAGCGCTGTATACCAGCCATTCCGTCAAAGTAATGACGCATCTCTGTTTCACCAACTTTGTATAGCATCGGTCCATTTATGAAGAAGCTTCCACTGACCCAGTTTGGAATAGAACCTAGACAAAGTACATGTGTAATCTAACAGTGACATAAAGAACATGGCAGTCTAACTTTGATACAAAGGAAATGTTCACTCTAACAGTGACACAGAGGATACGTGCAGTCTAACTTTGAGATAAAATCGTTTAAGGAGCAAAACTCAAAAAATTGTTGATTGGACCCTACTGTGTACAAATGACCCCATGTACCCTAGATGTGCCTTTAGTGGTTATAGGGGCGGTCTGATCACTTTCTGGAAAGTGGGTGACAGTCACTGAAAACCGTTTCCAAAGTAGAACACCTAAACTTCTATGTTACCACAGACAAGATATATATATTCTTGAGCTCTCTTATTTTATAACTGGTCTCAACATATATTTATTAATTTACTGCGATATAACATTATACACATTATAACAAAACATCATGGATTTCATTTGTTGCAACAGTGAACCAAAAAACTAGCAATGTTATTTTTCTGTATGCGTATATTTCTCATGTACAGTATGTATGTAGAATTTCAAGCATCAAACAGGTACAATCACACTGAATAAAGCATACGTTTATGAGAATACAAAAAAAAATTACAATGGAACATGACCTAAAGACCACTTCGGTTAGGAGACCACCTCCCATTTCAGACCACAAATTTTCAGTCTCGATAAATATTCAATAAGTACAGAACCTCACTTAAGATATTACTTCACTAGTGAGACTACAGTGAGTCAATCAGTTAGGTGGTCTCGATGGCGAAGTTCCACTGTAACACTTCACTAGACAGACCGCTTTGAGTCAATCAGTTAGGTGGTCTCGATGGCGAGGTTCCACTGTAACACTTCACTAAACAACCGCTTTGAGTCAGTCAATAATGTGGTCTTAAAATGAGGTTCCACTTTAGTACTGTTATCAAGTATTTGTGTCAAACTTATCTTGTCCAAACCGAGACGATATGACAAAATGTTACTTTATTTCGTGAAATACTGGTACTAGATATGTTATAAAGTGGTACGAGATATGTAATATACTGGTATTAGATATGTGATATACCAGTAATAGATATGTAATATACTGGTATTAGATATGTGATATACCAGTAATAGATATGTAATATACTGGTACTAGATATGTGATATAATGGAACTAGATATGTGATATACTGGTACTTGACATGTGATATACTGATAATATATAAGTAATACTCTGGTATTAGATATGTTATACATATACTGGTACAAGACATGAAATATACTGGTACGAGATATGTAAAATACTGGTACTAGCTATGTGATACTTGTACTAGTTTGTGATATACTGGTATGAGTTATGTAATATACCGGTACTAGATATGTGATATACCGGTACTAGATATTTGATATATCGGCTCTAGATATATAATATACTAGAACTAGATATGTAATATACCGGCACTAGATATGTCATATTGAGGTACCAAATATGATATATACTGGTACAAGATATGTCAAATACAGGTAGTAGATATGTAACAAAGTGGGACTATATATATAATATACTGGTACTAGATATGTAATAGAGTGGTCCTACATATGTAATATACTGGTACTAGATATATATTATACAGGTATTAAATAATTATGTAACAGAGTGAAACTAGATATGTAATATACTGGTCCTAGATATGTAATATACCGTTACTAGAAATGTAGAATACTGGTACCTGATATGCAATATACTGGTACTAGAAATGTGATATACCGGTCCTAGATATGTAATATGGTGGCACTACATATGTAATATACCAGCACTAGATATTTAATATACTGGTACTAGATATGTAATATAACAGTTATAGATATGTAATATTCCGGTACTAGTTATGATATATTCTGATACTAGATATGTGATATACTGGTACCTGATATGTAATATACTGGTACTAGATATGTACTATAGTATTCCTAGATGTGTGATATACCGGTACTAGATTCTAGGATACTGGTATCTGATATCTAATATACTGGCACTACATAATTATGTAATATACCGGCACTAGATATGTAATATACTAGTACTAGATATTTAACGGTAATAGATATGTTTTATTCCGGCACTAGTTATATAATATTCTGTTTCTAAATATGTAATATATTGACATTAGATATGTAATATTGTTGTACAAGATATGATATGTACTGGTAGTAGATGTGTAATAGAGTGGTACTATATATCTTATATATTAGCACTAGATATGTAATATACTGGTACAAGAT
Source organism: Atrina japonica (assembly GCA_030159075.1). Classification (NCBI taxonomy): domain Eukaryota; kingdom Metazoa; phylum Mollusca; class Bivalvia; order Pterioida; family Pinnidae; genus Atrina; species Atrina japonica. Next base: position 9,505 of record BROG01001178.1, read on the forward strand.
ATGTAATATACTGGTACAAGATATGTAATATAGTGGTCCTAGATATGTAATATACTGGCACTAAATATGTAATAGAAAGCTACTAGATATATAATAGAGTGGTACTTATTATTTTACATACTGGTACTAGATATGTAATATACTAGTACCTGATATGTAATATACTAGTACCTGATATGTAATATACTGGTTCTAGACATGTGATATACCGGTACTATATATGTAATATGGTGGCACATATGTAATATACCGACACTAGATATGTAATATACTGGTAGTAGTTATGTAATATATCTACACTAGATATGTAATGGAGTGGTACTATATATGTTATATACTGCTACTAGATATGCAATATAGTGATCCTAGATATGTAATATGCTTCTACTAGATACGGAATATTGTGGTACTAGATATGTTATATACTTTTATTAGATCTGCAATACACTGCTACTGGATATGTAATGTACTGGTACTGGGTATGTAATATATTTGTACCTGATGTGCAATATTCTGGTACTAGATATGCAATAGAGTGGTACTAGATATGTAATATACTGGTTCTACATATATGATATACAGGTATTAGATAATTATGTAATATACTGGTAGTTGATATGAAATATTGTGGCACTAGATATGTTTTATATTGGTTCTAGATATGTAATATACTGGTACTAGTTATGTAATATACCGGTACTAGTTATGTAATATACCGGTACTAGTTATGTAATATACCGGTACTAGACATGTAGTATACTTGTACCTGATATGTAATATACTGGTATTAGACATGTGATATGGTGGCACTAGATATGTGATATGGTGGCACTAGATATGTGATATGGTGACACTAGATATGTGATATGGTGGCACTAGATATGTGATATGGTGGCACTAGATATGTGATATGGTGGCACTAGATATGTGATATGGTGGCACTAGATATGTGATATGGTGGCACTAGATATGTGATATACTGGTACTAGATATGTGATATACTGGCACTAGATATGTGATATGGTGGCACTAGATATGTGATATGGTGGCACTAGATATGCAATACACTGGTGCTAGATATGTATTATACTGGTGCTATATATGTTATTTACAAATGAGAATTTCATATTCAAATGTTCTTAGTTTAATATTCATTCGATCAATCGTATTAGCCCCAGATAATAATGTGAACAAAATAGAAGAAGTTGCAATACCTTACAAAGGCTTACCTTAACTCTGTCTTTCACTTTCCTTCTGATCAAATAAAGGGAAAATAATAATTACTTTATTGTATGGGAGTACTACTGCAACTCAATAAATAACAAAGATTCATACATATGTGTATCTACTGTGTTCCATCTAGAGCCAAATAAATTAAGTAATATATTTACACGAAATTTCATTCATCAACTTATCTTGCAGCTTTGTAGAAACGAATGTTCATTAATGTTATAAATGTATTATTTCAATTCCTTTGGAAAATCGTATTGATGATTTGTAATGCAGTGTTCGTTGATGGTAGGGTTATTATAAAAATCGCAATAGTAATAGATACTGGTATACATATAGATAATCCGTCTCTTGTAAATAATGTTAAAAGCAAGTGGCGTGACGATTTGTGTGCTTTTTTTAAACATTGAAATGAATAAATAAATACAAAATAAATATAATGTAGACACATGTAGTTGTCGGAGATATTATTTTAAACTGTTTTTTTTGTATTAATTTACTTTGAGTCAGCATTTGTTTATTTGTTTATCCGGTATTTGATGGAAATGTGGAGGACATTTTAAAAAGAAATATGAAAATATGTCACCAGGTACATGTATAACCGGGCTAGCCAGCCTCCCGCGGTGAATAACAAGTCGCATGTTGTGGTCTAATCCATTCATTTATTGTACAAACTCATCAACAAACCCTAGTGAAACATGTATTAACAATAATAAAACCTGACTTATCAACACACAACAAATAACATAGTGACTTATATTAATATAACAATATTTCTGAATATTATAAAAACAGTAGACAATTACTAGAAATTCTGATATCTCAAATTCACGTTAAATTCAGTAAGGAAAATAACTAAATTTCATTGTCTATAAATTCCACTTATAGCTGTGATATCTAGTTACATTGTATTCATTTTGAAAAAATAACCAATTATATTATCTGTCGGTAACTTTAACTTATACCACATTGTTTTCGAATATAAATTTAATAAAAATATAAATATCAAATTACCAAATGTGGTTCAGGCCCACATTATTGTACACTTGGCCACGGGTAATAAAACAGCCTGGACCTCACCCTGAATGGCAACAAAACTTGATATAATTATTTGTTCACACATGGACACACTCAGAACATTTCGAACATTCTCATGTTTCTAAATATTTCACAAGGTACGAAATATCACATTTAGGTACGAAATAAGTAGTTTGATTATCAGTCTTTAAAAATGACCAAGTATTACCAAAGATATGTAAATCAATAAACAGAGACAAATTTAATAGTAATGCATTAAGCATCCCCTGTCACCGGTCATCATTCCAAAAATGACATCGCCATATACAGTACTGCCAAAAAGACAACATACTTAGAATTAGAGTAGAAATATAAGAAAATACATGAAAATAGGTGCAAAATATAAAAAGGACAAATATGTTTTTTATAATTCGATCCTTGAATTGTAATCCTGTAATACGCATGTAATAAAAATAAAAATATACCACTGAAAGGCTGAGTCTGACGTAAGAGAAGACAGACAGCTAGTGTTCGTTCATTACAACTGAAAGTAGCCATTTTATTTGACATTTCTTACCAATCAGCTGGGAAATGCCGTGATGACTGATTCATATCTTACATAATTATTTCAGCAGATCCTTCAAATCATTTGAAACATGCTTCTCTCCTCCACCATTAAAACCATGACCTGACCATATAATTTATTACAATATGTACAGAAACAAATTTGTTTGGTTTAGAATAGTCAAATGGGTTGGCAGCTCTGGAATGTTTAGCAGCTAAAAAGATATACCGCCTCTGACACTACTTTATAAAGATACATAACATGGTAGAAAGTGAGATGACGAGACCCATTATTTTGAAAGCGGCATTCTACGCTGAACCGGGATTAGTATAAAATGTAAACAATCCTTAACATAAAAATATATTATTTTACATATTTTCAGATTTGGCAGACATTTTGCGATATGAATTAAAATTAGTCTATAAATCTAAAATTATCTGTTATACCTGATAAACCTGATATACGTCTTCATGTTTTGTGGTATATATTTGATATTTTTATCTTTGATTGAACCTAAACTTTTATGACGAACAATTTTGGAACCTCCGTGGTCGAGTGGTTTGAACATCGCTCTTTGAACCATGAAGTCTTCAACTTCCGGTCAGCGGAGTCCCGTTGGAGCGTAAGCTGAGTTTTGTCAGAAAGTTTGCCAGTTTACTCGCTCTCTTTTTGAATAAATTCTAACGGGTTTCTCTCCTCCGCCATTAAAACTGGTCGCCACCATATAACTGAAAAAATTGTTGAGTGAGGCGTAAAACACTATTAAAAATTTAGAAATTCAACAAGACTCATTTCTAAGTTATCAAAAACAAGTTGCATATAATGTGTATACTTGAAATTAAGACAACAATAAATCAAATGTGCATCTAAAATAATTTTTGAAATGTAGACATTAAGCTCGTTTATTTGGTATCCTTAGCCATTGTGACCTGTCAACAGGGGATGCTTACTCCTCCATGGAACCTCATCCCACCTCTGGATTTCCAGAGGCCCGTGTGCGTCCAATATTCACCAGATTTGTATCTTATCACCTGGACACCCTGAAGATTAATACTTTGGTATCTTAAAAGTTTATATCAGAACATTCCCTCATAAATTCTTCAAGTGACGAAAACACATTTCTGATTCGTTATGTTGTTTTCTGATGAATAATCTGAGGACATTGGTTTGTAGTTTTAGTACGAAGATGAGGGAACGATTTCTCTTTTTCACCTTACATTTAATAGATATACATGTATATTATTTTATGTCTCTAAGGTTTATACATCTGAAGTAAATTCTCAATTTCATCTTTTTTATTTCTAATGAATAAGCCTACTAGAAAATAGTTTTCATCATCGTTGTTTGGATACAAATTCCCCACATTAACCGTTCCATTTCAACTACCCTTTTCATTGAAACGTTGTCTTTTTATACCAATATCTCTTCCAAATTGAATTCAAGTCGGTGGTAAAACAGTATCTGGCATTTCGGCAGAGTCTCTAAGGCAGAGTTGGTGTCCGAGTTTCAAATGGTCTAACAACGGATGACTAACGTTGGGACTGTTCAGCAACACATCAAAGACCCCAAAATGGATCGACAACAGGTGCCTGACATTGAGAAAGCTTTGTATTCCGATTAAACCATTTATTTCCTGGTATTTGACGCTTGATGTATATTCTTGTGCACCTTTCAAGATTTCTAGCTTTTCACTTCCATTCTGTTTTTTAAATGCTGTCTACTTTTATTTCAGAATTTAATTATGAGGTTGTGTTTCCATATCTAAGTGTACCAATCTCCTTTTTTAATTAGTCTATTCTATCGATCATTTTTATAATTCGATTCTATATAAAGGGGCATTAGCTGTGTTTCCCAAAAACCTTATTACGATTTCTTCGAATTTTACTACTTGTACTTGATGTACAATAACAAATAAGAGCTATACACAGGCATAAAATTCCTATACTCCTATATTTTTGTGAAAATAAGGGCTGGTTTAGTGTGGTATTCATAATTATTCAAACAGTAAAATTGAGTTAAATAATTGCAAGAAAAATAGTGCCAAACCTGGGTTTCTCAAGCCATTTTTACAGTTGTATAGAGTAATCTAAGAGATTTCGTAATTGTGTATATCTCGTATCTCTTATTGAATATCAATCTATGTAGTGAAACATGGGATGTAAAAGATATATAGCTTATGTCCCTATAAATCGTGGCGTAAGTGTAAACTGTAAGCATTGCAGATACAAATGATACATTTGTATTGGTAGCTATTAGCAGATTGCTTTAATAGATATTTCCAAATGTATTTACATTTACATTTACTTATAATAACAATTATTTCAACTGTTATTGAGAGAAGTATGAAAGTGTTCGAGTAGATGAATTTTTAAGAAATACAAGTGTATATATAAAGCACAAATATCACTACAACATTATCATTTACTATGGACCTTCGGTCAGAAATGATACTATTTATCTATCTATCTATCTATCTATCTATCTGTCTGTCTGTCTATCTGTCTATCTATCTATCTATCTATCTATCTATCTATCTATCTATCTATCTATCTGTCTGTCTGTCTGTCTGTCTGTCTGTCTGTCTGTCTGCCTGCCTGCCTGTCTGTCTGTCTATCTATCTGTCTATATATAAAAATCTCAGATACCAAAGTACAAATCAATAGGATGTCCAGGACATAGATACAAATCCGGTAAAAATGGACAAACACGGACCTCTGGAAACCAAGATGTGGGATCAGGTGCCATGGAGGAGTAAGCATCCCCTGTCGGCCGGTCACACCCGCTATCTATGTAACTATCTATCTATATATCTATCTATCTATCTATTTATCTAAAACAAATTTTCCGAATAGGACATATGGAGTTGGAGCAGGATCGTACTAGGATATATGTCAAAATCGTACATAATATGAAATGAATGTTTGTCAACAAGTATAAGATTACTGACGTATGTCCTACTACAATTAGCAAACTAGTAAACACATAACATTTATTATATTTGAAAATGTGTTTACATATTTGTGAAAATTGAAGTACTTCAATCCAAATAAAATCAAAGATACAAAGTATTAACCTTACATAATGATGAAAACATGTGTATGTCCTTATGTCCTGGTTATGCATGAGCAAATATAGGTTTTAAATGAATAAAGATCACTATTAAGTTTAAGACTTTCTGTCAATTTAAATTTTTTTTTATAAATGTTTTGATAGATACTATCGTAGTTCATTTTAACTCGGCCATTCGGTTTTATTATAATAACATACCACGTCTACAAATCAATTAATTGATTTTGTCCCACGGGTATATTGTAAAATTGTTGTAAAGAAATACTTTAATCTTTGTACATTCTAATATCTTACTGCTGCCTTGGATCATAAGAATTATGTTCACTGCGTATCTACTACACACTGTACAAAAGCTGAAAGCACGCTGTGGAACATTGTTATCGACCGAGCCCATAGGCAATGCAACGCTGTTGTTAAAACTGTTGGTAGCAAGATCGAAGGTTGGTAGACTTGATGATTAATTCCAATTGGCACGTAGAAATGTACACATCAGGAAATCAGAGCATCCTGATGAAACAAGTGTAACACAGAAATACTTTCATGCTACAGCAACTTTATCTGAACCTGCAAGTTTGTTTGCAGAAGAGTCTGCCAAATAGTATGTTCCCATTTATTGGTCAACCTTTTATATGAGGCAGCCTTTATTCAGAAGCTTCCGAAACAAACGAAGGAATTCTAGTGATGTCCTAAAATTTAACATTATACAATTATAGACTTTGGTTGAGGGTGAGATAAGGATTTATCAGTCCAAAGAACTTGATAATGACTGAAGCGTACAGTCGCCTCGGTCAATATCATGTTTCTTTGGACTGATAAATCATCATGTCACCTGAAACTAAATTTAGTAATTGTTTTAGTACATATGACTATTTAAAAAATTCGAAACAAAAACAATGTCAATTCAAATTTAACTCTTGCACAGAACGATTTTCAAAATATTTAGACTGTTCTTTATCACGAATGACTAAGAGCGACGGTTAAATGAAAGCCGATTTTTCATTGGTTTATGCATTTGATTCATCAAATCATGTACACTTACAGATATCGGAAAAGAACAGAAGCACGAGTGGGCAACATAACAATCCACAGCCCTCTGGACTGTCGAATGAATGAAAATAGCACTTTTGCGATTAATATTTGGATTTATCAATACAAATTTCCATAGTGTCAGCCAACCAGCAGACGGAAAATCCACGCTTCATATAATAGTTAGATATGTTGACGGCGTTTTGACAATAAGTTATGACAATATGTCAATGCGAGATATCCCAACGAACTAGAAATCAAAGACATATCAGAATTAAGCACACACATTTTCCACTTGGACAATTTAATTCCTAAAGACACAGACGAGATTTTAACAACCAAGTTATAAAACAGACGAGACTACTTTGGCTTTTCGATCGTCAGATTGATACATTTAATTAGTAATACCCCGCTTTTGCCTTCATATGATATTTGATCTCACAAATGATCCAATATACCAGGACGTGTTCAACATATGAACATATTTCATATACATATATTGGGAAATCGCGTTTGATATCAACGCTCTACAAACCTTAAAGTCGGTATACCACCTTCTTTGCAATTACTATGTTTCACTAATTGAAATGTTATGTTACCTGTTCGATAGGAGAATTGAACGTCTCTATCATCTGCAGAGAGTGTGAACTGTCAATAGGGATTATTTATTCCTCAGTAACACCTGATCAAACCTCTGACATTCCAGAGGATCGTGTTCGTCCAATGTTCACCAGATTTGTATAATATTTCATATATATCTTGAAAATTAATACTTTGATATCTGTGGTTATTTATATACAAAAAGCACAAACATGTTTTTAGTTTATTTACATATCTTGGAAGTAAATAATGTGATTTGGAAGATTTTTTCCCTACATTACATTATGATGCGCCTACCATTGATTTCTAATGATAGTATATGGGTAATTTGAATATGACTAATACTGAGTCAGTTACAGAAACACTCATAATACAGCGAGCCGGCTTAGTAATTTAACAAGAGGGCAATAGCCTCATAGCTCAGTGGCAAAATAATCAAGAAACATTTAAAAATGTATCCTCAACAAAGCTATTTATTCAATTTTGAGGGGAAAATTTATATTAACATTAAACTATAGAATATATCCAGACCATAGCATAATAAAACCCTATACACCTCTCTTGCTAAAACCTCACTTTTGGACTTTTGAAATTGAGTGTTTTCCCAATTGTTTGAGGCTATATGAGTTATGCTGGGACGTTAAACAAACAAAATGAGTTATGCCCCCATGCATTGCTATACACCAACATCCTTAAAATAGCATAAATGTCAGTAAGTGTAGTTTTCACAACTTGTTTATATTAATTAAGTGAATATACAGTTGCGAAGCACGGCACACAACTATAGTCTATTTAGTTTCTGGAATGCGTTAACAGTCGTGATCGGGTGATAGCGTGTGGCTGACCGATTACATTTAACGCCTCACAGTAAATACTTCCTTGTTTAGTCACTAGATAGGTCATGACTTATTTGCACTTGCTTTTTGGAGTAAAGTTCTTTGTAAGCATACATATGTAATTGTACGCTTTTCCAACTATCAATTTTATCTTTATTTGATGTCCTTGGCAGATAAAATGAGATTTGATAATATATCTATAATATAATCAAATATCTTCAATGGTCAGAGGTGTCGAGGTTAGAAATATCTGAACCTACAAGGTTATACATTGTAACCAATAATCATTGTACAAATATAACTTTATGTACTAGAGTTTGTAATCATACCATCATAGGTCGGGTTAAGTACAACAGGCAATGTCTTGTTGTAGATATGCTGTTGTTAACAGTTGTGTTGCTTTACTTTGCATGATAGGTGACCAATATAGTTCTCGACCCGATTGGCCTAGCCAGAACAAATCTATGAGACCTCCGTTTTATTGTAAACAACTTCGCACCGCAATATACGACTAGTGCATTTCTACATATAAAAATTATCAAATTGCTTAGATATATCGTATAAATGAACAGGAATAAGCTCTAGATATGACGAGCGTACATAACTGATCTCTTAACATGTTCAACAATAGCAAATTTTGAATGTCAAATATAGTTTTAAAATGTTGTTTTCGTGCAAACAAGTCAAGGCTAACCTCGTACACACAGTCGATTACAGTATATCATTCGCATGAAAGTACAGTAAATGCCTGAATGGTGTTCATATCCCTATTGGTAACAGGATCCACTGGGGCACTGGAACGATGTAAAACGAGCTCAAACGTATTGTTTTTTTTTCTTGTTTTTGTTTTCCTTTACCAACGTATTCGAAACCTGTGCCACTACCAATGAAGGCATTGAAGAAGAACAATAATATAGATCATGGACCTTTTTGATATCACAATATTCCATCGACAATATTGACCTTTACCAAAATCAATCCATGTATCATCGTAACCGCTGTTTAAAAAACAAGCATTTTGAAAAAAAAAATTCAAATTGAGTTGATGTAGGACAAACTTTTTTCAAATTGTGTTAGATTTTGTACAGGTTCAACACGACTTGAAAAACAAATTATTTCAAACTGTAATTAAGCATGGAATGTTCAGCACAATCTGAAAATAAAAAATCAACGTGCGTACACGTTCAATATAGTACATCATACCACTCTTATTTTACATAGAAATACAGTGAAGTTGATATAAAAAGATGATGGGATTTTTTATAGAAAATATATCTGTAATGTTTGGAGACCTTGCCTTTCAACAAACTGTTGGCATTACCATGGGGACGAGCTGTGTCCCTTTATTTCCTATATACGAAGCAGACCTCATCCAGAAGCTTCTGAATAGTAAAAAAACAGACGGGAAATTAATACTAAGCCATACGACAAACAACTTTCTTATCGCAAATTTTCCACATTTAAGTAGAAATATCCTTCTATCACCTGCAGATGGCGATAATATCTCACAAATGACACGTATACAGAAGTAAATTACTGACAAATTATTGGAACAGGGTACCGAAAATCGCGTTTGATGTCAACGTTCCGCAAATTTTACGATTACTCTATCTCACTGAATAGAATGTTGTTGAGATGTACAAATTGTGACGAGGATTCGTTCCTCACCTATTTCGTTAGAATTTTTTTTTTTTTTTTAATTTTTTTATTTTTATCCATATTTCCAATCAGTACAATAATACAATATAGAATACATACAATATATAATCAGTACATACATGTACCATTAATAAATTATCAATCATGCAAAACGGATGGAAAAATGGATTTTTGTTAGAGTAAAAGTGTAGAGGCAGGATCGTTGAAGAAGTAGAATAATCAAGTTCAGGAGTTGAGATGAAGGTTAAGAAAAGAAAGAGATTGAGAGATGGATAGAAAAGAAAAGAGAGTCTTATTTGGTCAATCACTTATCATATATACACATGAATTCTGTAACCATTGTTTCTAATATATGTATACACATACATTGATAATTGCAAGCCATTCTGCTAAGTTCCTACGATAAAGAATTATACATCTAAATATATATATATACACATGTATATATAAAAAAAAGTATACATATATACTATGATAGTAGATCTTTAAAAAGATTCCACTGATTATCAAACTGGGTTATTCTTTGATTGTTTACAGCAATAATTTTTTCTAGATAATACATATATTTGAGTTTTTCCTTCATAGCCAGTAGAGATGGATTATTTTGAAAGCATTTACAGTTGTAAATATATTGTTTGACATACATAAAAAATTAAGTTATATGGGTCACCTTTTTCTCAGTTTTGATACATCACCAAAAATGAAACTTATCTTGGACATCGGCAGACTGATACCTCCGGACAAAAACCAGTTGTCAATATCATGTAAAAAGGTTTGGATAACTTCACAATCCCACAAAATATGTTCAATGCATTCATTTTCTGTTTTACAAAAAGTACATAATGGATTGTCAGTGATCTTTATCCTAAATAGAAAGTTGTTTGTTGTAAGAATTCTATGATTTATTCGATACTGCAGCCACTGTAATTTTGTATTATTAGTAACAACAAAGGGCAATTTGAATATTTCCCCCCCATCTCAATTCTTCCTCTATATTTAATATAGTATTCCATTTATTCATTCCACATGGAGTTACATTATTTTGAACTAATATATTGTACATATCTCTTGAACCTTTACGACTTTTACATAATACTTTTAAAGTTGAAGGGACAAAAGGGCAACACAATTTCAGTTTAAGATTTTTGTATGATTCAGCTGCTTTTTTAATAGCTTCAGTAATACTTCTGTAGTTCAGAAAGTTGATGTTGATGTTGAATCTTTCTTTCAATTGATCTAAATTAATCAATGTTCCATTATCATTTACAAGGTCATTTACATATTTTATACCATGATTAAACCAGTCCTTATAAAAAAACAGATTTATTTCCAATTCTTATTTTTTTATTATACCAAATTGGACTTGAAAGAAAATATTCTTGCTCTATATTTTTCTCTCTGTCTATTATCATTTCCCATGCCTTGAAAACATCTCTCCAAAACAAATTTTTAGTATTTTGAATAAGCTTGTGAATATAGTCTGACCCACAGTTGTAAAGTTTATTTTTATCTAATTTAGATATTATGACAGATTGCCACTTGCTCTCTCTTTGGCATAGCCTCCTTATCCATGTTGATTTCAATGCATGGGTGAACATATTAAGGTTGAGCATTTTCAATCCACCCTCCCCAAAACTCTTACTTAAAACATCTTTTTTAATCTTGTGTACTGATGAGCCCCATATAAAGGTGTAAACAAGTTCTTTTATTCTTCTAAAGATATGGTTACTCGGGTCAGGTATAGAAATCACTAAATGATTAAGAATCGGTAATATCAGGGTTTTAGTGACATTTATTCGACCTATGACTGTGAGATTGCGTTTGGGACCATTGTTGTATAAGACTTTTGATGAGTGGAATTTTATCATCATAATTTAACTTTACCATACTGTCAAGATCAACATCAAAATTGATACCAAGTAGTTTAAAGTTTGTGGACCCCCAGGAAAGGTTTTTTGTCTGGACATAAAGTATCCATGCTATATTTTTTACTGCCGATCCAAATTACATGCGTTTTGGAAAAGTTTATATTCAGTCCAGATAGTTTAGCAAACCAGTCCAAAACTGACAAAGTTTCATTTAATGATTTTTCACTACCATCTAAAATCAATGACGTATCATCAGCAAACTGTGATAATTTGTGTTCAATTTGTGTAATTGTAATACCTTTTATATCGGTGTTAGCTCGTATCTTAATTGCAAGAATCTCGGCACACAATATGAACAAATACGGCGACAAAGGATCGCCTTGCCTACAGCCGCGACCAATTTTGAAAAATTCAGAGAGATTGCCACTCTGTGTGACTGCAGACTTAATGTTAGTATAAAAAACTTTTACCCATCTTATGATTGATTCCCCAAATTGAAAAACTGTAAAACTTTAAACAAAAAATCCCAAGACACAGAGTCAAAGGCTTTTTTTCAAAATCTATTAATAACAAAAGTCCTGGTATATCCTGTTCCTCTGTAAACTGCATTAAATCGTAAATAAGTCTAATATTTCCCCCTATATATCTTCCACTAATAAATCCTGTTTGGTCTGAATTGATAATTTTGTCTAAAACTGTTTTAATTCTATTTGCAATGACGGCTGATCCAATTTTATACACAGTGTTAAGAAGCGAAATTGGTCGCCAATTTCTGAGGAAGTGGCGAGGTTTGTTTCCTTTAGGAAGACAAGTAATAATCCCTTGTTTTTGTGTTATGGAGAGTTCGCCTAGTTCAAAACCATTATTTAGGGATTCTACAAACAAAGAATTTTAGGTCCTTCCAAAAAAATTTGAAGAACTCTGATGAAAAACCATCAGAACCAGGTGTCTTATTATTCTTCATTTTTTTAAGTGCTTCTCCAGCTTCTTTTACAGTAATTTTACCCTCTAGGCTTATTTGTTCATTAAAAGAAAGTATAGGGACGTTTAGATGATTAAATTCTTCTTTTAGATCATATAGTGTTTGATTTTCACATACATCTTTTTTTCATAAGCTTTTCATAAAAGTCTTTGATTTCTTTTAATATACTCCCCTGATTAGTTATTATGGACCCATCCTCTTTTATTACCTTAGGAATAATCTTGCTCATAAAATTTCTCGACTCTAATCCACAGAAATATTTAGTTGGCTTTTCTCCTTCTTCTATCCATTTTACCCGTGATCGAACTATTTTTCCCTTTATTTTTTTATTTCTTAGTTGTTCTAGACACTGTTTTTTATTTTCTAATTCAGTTATTGAGCGTTCATCAACATTCTCTTCTAACAGTCTTATTTCATTTTGTAACTTTCTTTCATTTTGTTCAGCCTGTTTCTTTTTATATGAAGAATATGAAATACTTTCCCCCCTTATTTCCATCAAAAGTGTCTCAAGAAAAAGTTGGTGATTAATTCTTAGATGAATATCTTTTTTGGTTCATATCCTTAAGATTATCAAAATTATACACTAGAGCACTATATTGTTCAATGGTATCATCTATTTTCTTTTTTTTATTGTATTAATGTATTCTATATCATATAACAAAGAGTTGTTAAACTTCCATAGTCCTTTTCCTTTGGTAAAAACTAGAAAAATTCCAAACTAAGTAGAACCATTGAGTGGTCTGAACGATAACTAGGAAGTATTTCACATTTTCTGAGACTATTTAACAAATTGTCAGTCAAAAGAAAAAAATCTAATCTAGCTTGTTTGAAGGGGGTCTTTTTTCTCCAAGTAAATCTTTGAAGAGTAGGATTAAGCTCTCTAAAAGGGTCAACTAAACAATTTTCATCTATTAATTCTAATACTTTTTGTCTGGCCCTAGGGTTATTAATATTCCTATAATTATTGTAGTCTACATCAGGGTTTTGGACTAGATTAAAATCACCACAGATAACATAATTTTCATTTCCAAAGTCTTCTACCATACTCATGATATTATTGAAAAATTCAGGATTATCTATGTTTGGCCCATACAAACATACAATAGTTAATTTAACCTTTTCGACAAATATTTCTAGAAGAAGATAATTACCATTTAAATCTTTCTTTTCCTTTAGCACTTTAAACTCAAAGTTGTTATTAAATAATATAGCAACTCCTCTTGCATTTGAGGTGCCATATGAAAAATAGCATTCATAACCCCACATTGACCTAACTATACTCTCTATGTTAGAAGTAAAATGTGTATCCTGGATACAATAAATATTACATGCTTTCGACTTCAGCATATGAAAAACATCTTTTCTTTTTACAGGGTATGTTTACAGTTTACAGAATTTTTTTTTAAGGAACCCATTGTTTACAATATTTTTGTAAAAATATGTTGCAGAATGACATTGAAAATAAGCAAAACCAGAAAGTACTAAGTTGCCAATGTAAGTGGTACAAAAGAACATGTTCATCAAACAAGGACTCTAGAAAATAGGATAGAAAAGAATGGAAAGAAAGTGTATAAACATAGAGGAAATTAAAAGAAAAATGTATTGAATCAACATGACAACACATGTGCACCACAGTCTGCATGCTATGTACTTTATAGCAGTTTTGCAGGAGGGAAAAGTAGGGTCAGGCTTGAAATACTAAAATGATACTAATAGGTAAAAAATCAAAATAAACAAGCCAATATGCAATCTCCAAAGCCATCAAAGTAAATAACAACATGCACATTTCATGCTGGTCTAATTGTCTATACATGAAGACGTTTCAAATGTGTATTATTTTCATGTACATACAAAAGATTTATGAATATGAATATTCATGTATACAGTAAAACCTGTATAAGAAAACCTCACTTGTGGATCAAAACATTATGACTAACTGATTAGCACTAACATGACTAATTACCATGTGCTGTTGGTTTTTTTTTCACACCGCACGTGTACATGTATAAAGCAGATCTCACTAAAAATGTATCATATACCCATAAGCTATAAACTTAATCAAAATCTATATAGGCGCTGAAAAGGTGAAATGAGCAGTAAATTAAATTCAATTAATGTCTTAAGTATTAATTGGTATATACTGGAGAAAATTATATGCAGCTTACAAGAGCTGAATGCACTTGTGTAACTGTATGAATTGAATTTTCGAACAAAGTTTGGTCAATGACATGAAAAACTGAGTATACACCATATTGTAAGTGTTAAAAAAAAAGCAAATGTGGTTGTTTCAAAGCACAGGTAGCTATTACCTATATATACATGTATGTTCTTTACCTATACATGCCTATTACACAAGTGAACAATTATAGTGTTACAAATGAAGTGTGGAAGCCACACCAGTTACCCTCACAGACACATACATGTACCCGCAGACACATACATATGTACATTGTAAACACATGTATCCACACATCATACCCATGCATACAAGTGCCCAAAGACACACACACACTTGCATACATAGACACACACATATACTCAATTTCATGTATGAGGATTCAAACATTCTACAGTACTCAATGTTCCAATATATATTAAATCAATGAAGGTTCATAAGCGCTTACAAGCACTAACATATGTAATAAAATACAGATCCCAGACATCAATGCACTTTCAGCACTATCTTCTTTAATAGTCATATTACCGTGTATAAAGCATAATGCACTAGCACAAAAGAGTTTAATTGTTGCACATATACTTATTTGAAAAGAGACAAAAGTTTATTTCTTTTGCAGTAGTCTTGTACGAATGTCATCAAAAAGTCTAAATTTTAATTGCAGCCCCTCCTCAGTTCTTCCGTAGATTCCACAGTTATAATACCAGACTGATTCAAAACAGTTCATGTCTCTAAGTTTGTGAATGAGTTGCATATTCCTCTTAGTGACATCATCAGAGAGCCTCACATTGTCTTTCAAGTCTTTCTTACCCTCATGACTTTCCTTTTGATGTCACTATTAAAAAAATTTAACGATCACAGGATTGGGTCCAGGTTGGTGCGATGGCAGGCGGTGGATGGCTACTACATCCCTCTCCTGCAGTTCAAAATTAAGGTCTTTTTTAACTTTTAGGATAAAATCGGATCTCAAGTCCTGTTGTTCTCTTCTAGGAAAGACCTAGGACCTAATCAAAACCCATGATTTTGAGACAATAGTTACTTCCATTGTCAACAAACTTTTCCAGAAGTTTGAATCTTCAGTGGAGAAAAAAATCAATAGTAGAGTTGGACAAATACAAAATGAAATGCAGGGAAAGATTGATGCCCTTTCTGTTGAAAACGAAGATCTGAGGAGACGAATTGAACAAATGACTGAAACAGTGAAAAACAACAAGAAAGCAGTAAATGAAAATCTAAGATTGTCGCAGGAAGCTGTGGAGAGTGCCAACTACAACGAGCAATATTCTCGGAAAAATAATGTGAGAATGATGAACTTTCCTAGAAGATTTCGTTAGAATTTGACTGTGAGCTCAAGGCGGGTGTGACCGGTCAACAGGAGATGCTTATTCATCCATGGCAACTGATCCCACCTCAAGATTTCCAATGGTCCGAGTTTGTTCAATATCACCGGATTTGCGTATGCATCCTGGACATTCAGACGATTTATAATTTGGTGTCTGAGATTTAGTATACATGACGTATCTAACCGTTGTGAAAATTAGTGTGAAACCTGAATATATAAAATGGGTGAAAACCTGATTGTTCACTATTTGGTATAATCCTGTGAAAAAAAAAGTGAATAGTCAATTACATAATTATATCGAAAATGAAATTATAATCCGTGGTCTCAAATCCACCAATTGATTTTCTGTTCCTTTACAACACTTAGCATTCGTAATGAGGGATACATCCTCTTACATCCTACATAGATACATCCTTTTTGTTACATTTTGAAAATATGTGTTAATATTAGTACAGACGGGTATCCCACATATTACATTTTTTTCATAATAATTTTAATTGTAAATATCTTGTAATTAAAAACGAATTAAGTCTCTTTATATGTTATAAAATAAAACTGCATCGAAAAGCAGACCCTACAGTTTATATATATATATATATATATATATATATATATATATATATATATATATATATATATATATATATATAATATATATATATATATATATATATATATATATATATATATATGATTGTTTCACGTCCAGGAAAAACTTTTTCTTTTATTATCAGACATACCCTACTGTTGGTAAATTACCAGTAACTTGATTGCTTTAGCTCGAGTCAAACAATTTTCACGTTTACATTAAAACGGGTCCTGATACTGGTAAAGTGGTAGTAATTTAAGCGAATGACATAAGAAGTTCACTTTTATAATCAAATGGACCGTGCTACGGATAAAATGATGGTAATGTTATGTTTTATTAATGTTTATCTTGTGTATGACATGCCGAAATCATTTTAAAATTATTTTTTCTCAATGAAACCTAGTTTTTTTCTCATTTAAACATAGTTTGTCTACAGTAAATGTAGGTAACGGGTTACACCTATTTTTACCTCAATTCAATTCTAGTTTTTCTCGAGAAATATAGGTTTAACTGAGAAAAAAATACGTTTCACTTATTTATGTGATTTATACGTAGTTAAACTTAGTTCTCATTTAAATCTAGTTTTTCTCCAGGTAATGTGGATTATTAAAAAAAACTAGGTTTAACTGGAGATAATCTAATTTTAACTGATAAAGCACGCAGAAATCACAATGCGTGAAACATATTTCTTTTCCGTTAAACGTAATTTTCTCCAGTTAAACCCGTACCATACATGTCCTAGGCAGTATATGTAGTATTAGTTGGGCGTATCTCCAGATTGATATTTACTGTAAAGATGAATGACATATATTTAATTTAATAAATAAATTTATATATTGAACTTTATGTATGAATAATCTGTGGGTAACTACTAATTGTATTGACGTATCGCTTGTAGCAATATCTTACATGTAGATATACTAGAACAGTTGATTGCTGTATGCCTATGTTAACCTCTCTCTAGCGAAGCATTGATTCTCTCCACTTTCTGGACAAATACTGGTATGTTTTTATATGTTCAATAATACCTACGAAAACTGTAATTCATCAATGTATATCGCAGAATTTGATCAACGTTTCAATTATTTTTTCAGTCATAAAATTTCTCAAATTATTTGAAAATCTAGGAACTGGAATGTGTTCACCAGCTTCGGTGCACTTGAATGTAAAGAGCTTATGCCGTTTTAGCTGCTTCGTTAGTTTTTATATAAACTAAGCTAACCAAATCAATGCCGATGGATCGTGAGTTACAGTCCAGCCAGCGGCATGTAGGATTCCTGTCCTTCGGATGAAACAATAAAAACCGAGGTCACGTGTCACAGTAGGTGTCGGCACTGCTCAATGGCCGTAAGTGCAGAGCATAGGCCAAACTTTGAAGCCCTTCACTATCATCTCCATATGATAGCGGTCTTACAATATATCTCCATATTAATCGATATGTGTCCGAGCAGATAACATACTCTGCATTTCAATATCGTAAATATCATTGAATATCGTAATAAGACAAAAGAATTATTTGTTATTATATAAAATTTATCGTATCCTTATGGACTTGACTTCATTGGTATGTCTTCATTTGTACTTGTCATAGTTTAATTTATAGTAATAAATTTACAAATATCAGATTGTACATAAAATAAGATAAGAAAAACTAACAAACTAATATTTTCAAATAAAATTAATTTAAAACTGACGCAATTCATAAATTTAATCATTTTAGATCAGAATATTTGTCTAGAGAATATAGCTAAAAGCAACGACTTTCCAAACCATTTAATTTTTACCGTCAAAATGGAAACTTACTTTCATTCTGTGAAAAGCGACGTACCAGAGATGGAGGGAACTGTTAAAGGTGAGAATAAGATGATCACTGTGTATTTGAAAAATGACTTCGTTGTTATATTGTATCCTGGAGATCCTGAAGATTTATACTTTGGTATCTGTGATTTGTATATTGTATCCTTGACATCCCGAAAATTTATACTTTGGTATCTGTGATTTGTATATTGTATCCTGGACATCCCGAAGATTTATACTTTGGTATCTGTGATTTGTATATTGTATCCTTGACATCCCGAAAATTTATACTTTGGTATCTGTGATTTGTATATTGTATCCTGGACATCCTGAAGAATTAAACTTTGGTATCTGTGATTTGTATGTTGTATCCTGGACATCCCGAAGATTTATACTTTGGTATCTGTGATTTGTATATTGTATCCTGGACATCCCGAAGATTTATACTTTGGTATCTGTGATTTGTATATTGTATCCTGGACATCCTGAAGATTTAAACTTTGGTATCTGTGATTTGTATGTTGTATCCTTGACATCCTGAAGATTTAAACTTTGGTATCTGTGATTTGTATATTGTATCATGGACATCCCGAAGATTTCTACTTTGGTATCTGTGATTTGTATATTGTATTCTTGACATCCTGAAGATTTATACTTTGGTATCTGTGATTTGTATATTGTATCTTGGACATCCTGAAGATTTATACTTTGGTATCTGTGATTTGTATATTGTATCCTTGACATCCTAAAGATTTATACTTTGGTATCTGTAATTTGAATATTGTATCCTGGACATTCTGAATATTTATACTTTGGTATCTATGATTTGTATATTGTATCCGGACATCCATAAGAATTATACTTTGGTGTCTATGATTTTATACGAATAACCAAAGAACCTTTTTGTATATAAGGAACTCAGAAAAGATCTTAGACGTTTTCACTCCTTGAAAATAAATCGGGGATATCATTTTTAAATTAATGCAATGAATGATAATATTTTCTTTCATTGTTCACAGATTTGTCCTTTATTTTATCGGGGAATGATTTTCTTCTCAATCCCTAGGGTATTGACAAGCGACACGCGCTCTGACGTCACAACACAATTTATGCTCTAGAGTGTCTGCGGCGTCTAGAATGTTGTGCATGTCAGATTTCATTTGTATAGATCTAGGTTACATATACGTGTTTTTAAAACATGTGAGAAAATAATCAAACCCTTTCGTTGGATTGAGTTTCCTTTGTCATACCTTCAAAGAAGGTGTAGATTCTATTAATCATTAAGGAACACTTAGAGAAAGGAAACAATAATTAATAAAAATGTGAAAAAAGCACATAATCTCAGCCTAATATATAAGAATGAGATTCAGTGTATGAAAAACACGTGACACGAAGACTTAAAAGCATTGCAGCTACTACAATGTCGCTGTAATATCGACTGAAACTTATGGCCAAAATATGTAAAAAATGTTACAATGCAGTGACTGCATATATATATATCGTTAATCGATCCATTGTCTTTTACATTAGGATTAAACACCTTTTACACATATATATAAATCATGTCCTCCGTATGATTGGTTTTTCATCAGGTACAATTTGTTTTAAGTAGGAAACTTCTTGATGTCGTCTGGATGCTTTGTGGGCAGATGAAATTCGGAGTTAATTCGAGGCTACAAAAGGGCATTCGCATGTGACCTTATATCGAATTGCGTTAAATGCGCTACGGTGAGAGATCAATCGACAGATGAATAGATGGATAAATGGATAGATAGATAGATAGATAGATAGATAGATAGATAGATAGATAGATAGATAGATAGATATGCATGCGTGTTAATTATTAAGTTACAAGGTATTTTATGTATCATCCTCTAAAAGCAATTTCATATCAGAATGTCTTCTTTAGTGGCATTACAACTCAAATTGACTTCGTGTTCCTTATTAAGTTACAAGGTATTTAATTTATCATCCTCTAAAAGCAATTTCATATCAGAATGTCTTCGTTTTGGCATTACAACTCAAATTGACTTCGTGTTCCTTATTAAGTTACAATGTATTTAATTTATCATCCTCTAAAAGCAATTTCATATCAGAATGTCTTCGTTTGTGGCACTACAGCTCAAATTGACTTCACAGTATTTTAAACTTTGTCCACAAAAAATAAGCAATTAGTCACTGCTCCTGAATTCACCATTTCTAACACATATATGTTAAATTTGAATTCATTACTATGCAGAGATACTTTCTGGGTCATCTAGGTTCTATTCCGAACTGGGTCAGTGGAAGCTTCTTCATAAATGGACCGATGCTATACAAAGTTGGTGAAACAGAGATGCGTCATTCTTTTGACGGAATGGCTGGTATACAGCGATGGAAGATCAATGGCGGAAAAGTTACTTATCAGAGAAAGTTGCTACAAAGTGAGACATTGAAAAAGAGTTTGAAGGCCAACAGATTAATCGTCTCCCAATTTGGAACATATGAATATCCAGATCCTTGTAAAAATATATTCCAACGGTAATGATTTCATCTTTATAAAAAGTAATCAATTAAATCAATTCAAATAAAACCCAGTATTGTATAGGTAAATCTGATATAGGGCGAATTTATCGACAGAAAACTTATTTCGGTTTTGGTTTCTGGGTTTTTAACATGGTTTGAAACTAGTTGCGTAAGGTTTGAAGTTATGCAGTAAATGATAGGTTTGCGTTTTCAAAATGGCTGACATATCAGAACTTCCTGTGTACTCTATTATCGACATGTTATATTTTGTCAATGCTAAAAGAATTGGAATCAAAATTCTGATATATGTAGTTTATACAAAAAATGAAAAAGAAAGAATTATCCATATTTTATGGGAATGCCAAAAAGTGAAAATATTTATAAATGATATAGCACAAACATTAAACCAACCGTTAATTATAAATGTATTCAAACTCTATGTAAACAATGAATATCTAATTACAAAAATGAAATTAATGAGGAATTAGATAAAAAATGGGAAAATTGGACTCTTAAAATAGGGAAAAAAATAAATATAGAATAATACAAATAAATAGAATAATAAAACTGAAATAACATACAATAAAAAGAAATATGAATTAGATCAATTGATGAAAAAAGTAAAAATAATACCGGTAACATCAACACTAATAGGAAAAACCGTTAATATTAGAATTTGGAAATAAAATAAACATGCAGGATAACAATGTTAAACAAAGCTAAACTTGCTGGTTATATATCTTACATAAGATTTACTCTAGATATTTCTATGGAAAGAATTAAACCAGATATATAGATAGCATAAAAAGATAAATACATTGTGTTGATATCTATCATAGAGAACCCCCTTTTCTTATTTTTATTTTATATATATATTTTTTATCCCCTTACCAGCCTTTCTTACTTTATCTTTCATATTATCCATACAAAAAACCCAAACATACAATGTATAAACAGTATATACTGGTCAGTATAAGTATGTATGTGTATGCACTTGTTTATATATATATATATATATATATATATATATATATATATATATATATATATATATATATATATATATATATATATATATATATAATATAAATAAATATGTGTATGTACAGGCATTGTAGGTATGTGTATATGAGTAGTATATGTACTATATGTACCACGGAATGCATGATGCCTACAGATATGGGCGAATTACATGATAAATATGGATAATTTCATATACATAATCCAGCTGTTGGTTTATGTATGTATGTTTATGTGTGTATATGTATAGGTATGTGTACATGTAGGTAAATGTATGTGCAATGGATGCACGACGTATGTTTGTATATGTAAATGTAATGGTTGATGTACATGTATATTGTTGAACCCAGGGCCCCAACCTTGGCAACCATACTATTTAAGTAGGATATGTCTCGGAAAAATAAAATAAAAAAGAATCATCTGAATATTTGTCACCGGTAATTTGATAATCGTCAAAATTAATCACCTCTACATGCCGGACAGTAATATATAACCTAACACGACTTATGACGATCGACAGACATTTGTGGAATTATATCATCTAAAGCGGTTCTTTGGCTGTTGACAATAGAGGAAATGTTATTGTCAACATCTGAAGCCCAAAACATATGTATTTCAGATGTATCACATTGATGCTAGTTCTTTATAATAAAATTTCAAATGTGATCTCGATCACCAATTTTCCATTTCGATAACCATTTAAGTTTATATACAATATATTTATTTTACGAGTTATTACTTTTATCGAATTTACGCATTTTAAATATAAAAGTTGTTAAAGAAATTAATAGAATTTTTGTGTTACAAATGATGTTCGTCTATCTGCATATATATTTACAAACTTTAATTTACATCTAATATCGTCTGTTGTTTCTCTTTTTTCATACATTTTCATTTACATGGTCAGTCACCAGTAAATTGCCACAGATATAAACCTGTGCTATAGACTTAGGCAATGTAGTGGCATGTCTCATCGGATTCAGGTCTCGTTAGGTCTCGTTTCGATTTTTAAGTCATATACGTACCGCTTGGTAAAATAAAAGTTACTAACATTTTAACTTCTCTATTTAGGTTGTTATACAATAACAAAAAAGGTGATAAACACAGCCATAAACAAACTCTTAAATCCCTATTTTTTGCGAAGATGAGAATCCCAGGTTTGGTATTCTTTTAATTGCAATGAATGAACTCAACCTTACTTTTTTGTATATTTGTATATAAATACCACACTGCACTTGACTTAATTTTCACAAAATATATAGATATATAAATTTCCTGTTTATAGATTTTATTTGTTGTTGTACATCAAGCACAAGTAGTAAAAATGGGGGAAAATCGAATGACTTTGTAAACACAGCTAATGCCATTTGGAGTCGGTGTGTTAACGGACATTTTATTGATGTTCGACAGATCCTCGCAATTTATCTTTTTTGACAATCTGATTTCAAAGTGAATAGGTTTATACTAAGATATACATTTATCAATATAAACAGAATTAATACAAACACAACTTTATTAATGACAAGTCATCGATCAGATAATAGTTTAAAAAATAGGTATGTTGTTTTGAAGATTTTTTTCTTACTTTTGCAGATTTTTTTCCTATTTTAACCCGAATAGAGATTTAGGCGACAACACGTCTGTAACAGTATGGCCGCAAAAGGATCGCGTGTTTGTCAATGCAGATACGGATACAGCGATCGAAATCGACCCGGACACGCTGGATAAAACGAATTCTGTAAGTTGGAATATGATTTATCATACAAATGTTTTCTGAACAAATAGAATAGTGTTTTGATTTTTTTCTCCAAAAATTATTTGAAATGTTTCAGAGAAAATGTTTACATGTATGAGTGACAGACACATTGAAGAAGTACCAATCAATAATAAAAAATCAAGTCCATTATAACACGACGAATTAGATGTGCAAATGGTCCAAACATGAAGAACAATTACGAATTCCAAACGGGATAAGACCTTAGGTGTCCGGAAGGAGTCAGCGTCTTCTGCTGGCATGCCACACCCGTTGCAAATGTTCCATGGAAACCTTTCTAGTTCGATGAACGGGTCAAATCTGGTAAAAAGGTCAAGTTTGGTGACGAGGTCAAGTTCGGTGAAAAGCATGATTGGTGAAACGGAGTCACTGTCTGTGGCCATGATCCAGAATACTATCTAATATCTCTGAGAGGCAGAATTCATAATGTATAACAAGATCCCCGTATCGACCATAAAACTTCTTAAACTCCAAGTGTTCAACAACGTAACCTTGCGTAAGTAGTTTATTGGCTAGTCGTTTAGCTCTCAGAATAAAACATTCATAAGAAGAGCATACCCTGGCATAACGTAAAAGTTGTGAAATGAAAACGCCATAGGCAGGAGAAGATGGAATATTACTATTTAGAAAAGGGAAGTTTGTGATATGGAAATTGAAATCGTCTCGTTTGTCATGGAGGGATGTGTGAAGTTGACCGTCTTTTCGGATCGACAGGAGTAAATCTAGGTAAGAAGCAGATGTGTTGCTCTCTGTCGTGTCATTGATCTCTAGCTCAACAAAATACATCTGGCCGAGGTAATTTTGAAATTCTGAATTATTTATGGACAGAACATCGTCGATATACCTGTAAGTAAAATTGAACCGAGATGATAACTGTTTGTTTGCCTTGGAGAGCAGCAGCTGTATAAATTCCGCTTCATATGAATACAAAAATATGTCAGCCAAGAGAGGTGCACAATTGGTACCCATTGGAATGCCGACTATCTGTTGGAAAACTTCTCTCGCAAAAACTACGAAGATGTTTTCTACTAGAAACCCCAGCATCTTGATAATATCGTCTTCAGTGTACTTGTTATTGGAATCAGAGTGTTCCTTGACAAAATAAGGTTCTTCATGAATTAACACCAAATATTTATATCTGCGATTTCCATTTTTGTATACAAAAGAGTATTGTATAATAGATGTTGATCTGTTTTTGAGTTTTGATGAGGGATTGTTGTGTAAAGGGTCGAAAGATCAAAAGACTTGATGCTTGTAATATGTTTGAAATTTGGAGATTTTAAATGTTCCAACAATTCCTTTAAATTCATTAGGATCCACATCTGATTGACTCCGCTTCTTGAGTAGACCGTTTTACAGTACTTCTGAAGACCTTGTTTAATATGTGTTAGGAGTTTGGTGAGCAAAATATATAAAGGCTCTGTGGAACACTTAGATGACCCCGCAATGAAGCGGTGTTTATAGGGATCTTCGGAATCCAATAAATATATGGCAATTCAAGCTCCGTGTCACAAACGAAGCGAGAACGGATTTTATGATTATCTAATATTTCAGAGGTAGAGAAATCGGTTAGTGAGTATGTAGGATTTCCAGGAAGTGTGTTTAGTCCAAGTTTCTCTTGTAGGATGCTGAAGTAGTATCGTCTGCAGACAAATATGAAGTTGTTAGATGCAGGAACGATATGATAAAATTTTCATGGAGACGGTAAAGTTCTCTGACAACATCAAGGTCATGAAAAATTGAACTGTGTTTTGTGTTGAAACAATGTTTAAGTCGTCGAATTCTTCGTTTAAGAACATTACTGATCGACTTAATCCACTCCGAAAGAGTATCAGGTTCGACATTTTCTTTCTTAGCCCAGCGTATGGCGTACTCTTCACATGCATAATAATTTCAAAGTTTTGGCGCCATGTAAAAGATGCAGGTTCCCTTTATTTTGGACCTTTGCTTTTAGATCTCTCAATTTTCTGTTGCACACAATGTTGAGATCATCTGTCACAACATGGAAACATGGAGAGTACATGAATTCAGATGTAGAACAGGTACAAGGCGGAATGTTCTGGGAAAGGCTGGGTAAATTAAGTTGCTACAGATTTGCCTTGTAATTGAAGATCTTAGAGGCAACCGAACGCGTAAGCTATAGGAAATACATGGTAAATCTTTGTATTGGAAGTATGGCGGGATCTGACTTTGGACGGATTTTTAGTTCAAAATATTGCTTATATTCAAAGCGTCAGTGCCCTTATTAGGAAATTTGACCTTGAGGAACGGGCGATTACTCGTTTCTTTATTTTCATTAGTTCTGACAGCTGTGAATAATCTGTTGTATGATACTACGAGGTCGATACTCTGGAGAACTAGCATCGGTACAACATACTGTCATCGTAGATTTGTACAAGTCAGGTATTTTTTTCAACGGGAGTGAGTACAGTTTTGTACGATGCAGACCTAATTGACGATTGACGAATAGTAGAAGACCATCGAATGAGACATTATGAATGTCGGGCTTGTTATATTTCCTTGAGACATTGTTGCGATGTCTTCTACTGGTTCGGTCAAATAGGTTTAAAACGTTTACCGGTTGACATCCACGACTGGTAAGATTCTCTACGCTATCGACATGGTCGTTGCATCCATATGGTGCAGCAGTTCCCAGCTGTCGAATCCAGTGTTCTTCCCGTTTTCGTCGAAAAGGGGTGCTTAAGTTGGGGTTGTTTGTGGGATGATATATCATTTCTAAAATACGGACTCTCAGGGAAAGGATAGAATGATCAGGCAGATTAAAATGTCTGTATAGTAACTGGTTACTGCCATGATTAATCTGGGATCGATGTCCAGACATTCTACTATTCAACTTTCCCTTTGTTTCATCCACATATAACATCCCGCAAAGAGAACATTCAATAGCGTATACTAAGTTTGTAGACTTACACGAAAGGTTCTCGAAGCTGTGTGTTGAAAATGAACGTTTTTTTTAGGTTGGATGTAAATGAATTGTCAGTAATGAGTATATGACGTGTTTCGCAATTTTTGCTCCAGCATTTAGAAATTATGCTGTCAGTGGAGGTAAACTTGTAGTCTTTCATTACATCAACCACGTTCACTTGACATTGCTTGATTGGAATAAACCAATCGGCATTACCATACCATTATTTATCGTCATCACTGACGATGTAACTCGCGTTAATTATGTCCCGTAGGACCACGCGAGGGACACCTGCGGTAGCTGACATACCCGTGTCCTGAGATATGGCAGTTTGACACCTTTTTATCGTGGGCGACGTGTCAGCCACTATGTTACTTCTTTTGTCTGACATTCATGAAAATGTACTATCCGACAAGTAATAGAAAACGTTATCACTTATACATGAGAGACATTTACATATAGTAGTGAGAAATAAATCTATCATTCAATATTTGTGAGAAACCGTCTTTATATGTCGTGAGAGAGAAACCCTTTAATTAGGCCTTGTATGATACCACTTTCCCTTTAAAAAATGTTTTAAATTTGAGCTTACCTGTGTGGTTGATTGACAAAGCTCGTCTTGAGCAATATAACGTATTATGTTTTTATGTTTATGTATTATGTTTATGTGGCAACGACTGGCTACAATGAACGCGCCAACCATTTGGAGTAAAACCGCGTGTTGGATTGTTATATCAACCTTTGGAGCCGTTTTGTGTTTGATATAACAACTGTAAAGAAAGTATCAAACAAGCCTTTAAAATACTAGAGAAATAATTGGTTATCATGATACTTATTTTGTCAAACATCTCTCTGATTCCGCACATAAATACACTGAAGCTGATATAAAACGCATGTTGGAATTTCTAATATACAATATATTTGTAATGTTCGGAGACTTGGTCTTTTAACAAACTGTCGGCATTCCTATGGGAACCAATTGTGCCTTTAGTGGCTGATCTGCTCCTTTATTCATTGATAAACTGAAATCAAAAGAAGAAAAAGTTAGCGATGACCTTTAATTTGACTTTAGATATATATTTGATATAATTTGACATTTTGTCAATTAATAATGGAAATTTACATACATATGTCAATGCAATATATCCCAGCGAACTAGAAATAAAAGATACAACAAAATCAAGCACACACGCTTCATACTTAGACATTTTGCTTACTATAGACACAGAAAATTAAAATTGGGAAATTAACAAATGAGCTATGCGACAAACCCGACGATTTCGGCTTTCCCATCGTAAATGTTCCACATTTAAATAGTAATATCCCACAATCACCCGCATATGGCGTTTATATTTAACAAATAATCCGAAATACCAGGGCGTGTTCAACATATGAACATTTCATATACAGAGGTAAACTACTCACTGACAAATTATTAACATAGGGATATCGAAAACTACGTTTGATGTCAACATTCCGCAAAGTTTACTGTCGGTATAATAATCCTGTTTCCGATTACTCTGTTTCACTAAGTGAAATGTTAAGTTACCTATTCGACTGTCGTTGTCCAGACGTTTCTCACGCATTTCATTTTAATTTGACTGTGGAATCAAGTGGATGTGACCGGTCGACAGGAGATGCTTACTCCTCAACGGCACCTGACCTCTTGGTTTCCAGAGGTCGGTATTTGTCCATTTTGTGCCAGATTTGTACCTATATCCTGGACATCCTACTGATTTATACTTTGGTATCTGAGATTTTTTATATCATGTAAAAAATTGGTTGTTTGTTATGTGATACCGAAGAAAAAATTGCCTTCATAGCTTATGCTTGAGACAAAGATCTGTGTATGTTATACTCGCAGAAAGGGCTTTGATATTGAACTTTCAAGATACTTTTCTTTACATCTACCACCTAATGTTTATACGTGGTACTTGTGAGGTAACTTGATAGACATGCACATATACATATTCTGGACTCGATTTAACGTGCAATACTAGGGAAATATATTTAACATGTCTAATGCTAGTGATCATTTGACAATTATTGCTACACTTTCCACACAAGAATTTACACCATGGTTTTTAAAGTAGACTTCAAATGGTTACATTTTTACATCATTCATATCCCTTTTCCTTCTGATAGTTTCCTTTTATTACCAATTTAGATACGTTTATCGGACTACATTACAATCACCATTGCCGCAGCACATGTTCATTTGGATCCAGACGGTACTGCACATGGTTTGGGGTTTTCGGGGAGGCATATGAGACACACCCTGTTTAAAATTCCACCTTTGTCAGGTAACAAAGTGTTGTATATTATTACCTGTGTCCAATTAAAACCTTATATATTTTAAATCTACTTGTTTATTATAATGAAAACTATTTCGAATAATATCGTTCCTTGATACTAGTTGTAAAAAACAAATGACAGTTGGTTTGACTGTGGTCTGAAACCATTCCATGACACTTGTTCTCACGTCTGGATTTTCCTGGAGTCCTTGTTTTCCCTATATTCATCATAAGTGTATTTGATATTATGGGCTTCCTTACAGTAAGTACTATAGTATATGTACCTGTATATAAACGAGTATATATATTTCATCCCTAGTTTGATAAACAATAAAAATTGTACTCAAAATAATAGTGAATCGGCTTCATCAGGTATCTGGCTTTTCATTTTTAGGTACTGCACATTACATTTTGTTACATACTACTACGACACTGGTTTATTTATTCGCTTGATTCCCCGAGAGTGTACATAAACGCAGTACATGGCAATTTGTTACCTGCCAATTATTTTATACTACATATGATTAACAAAACCAAAGATGAAAGTTATAGTTTTAAACATACATAACACACACACACACACACACACACACACGCACGGAATACGAATGAAAGTGCTTGTTTGTGTGTGAGCGTTTGTATGTGCGTGTTTGTGTGTGTGTACGTGTGTGTGTTATTTATGTTATTTTTATCTTTTAGTCCTGAGGGAGGGACAGGTCATTCCAAAATTTTAGTTCATATTTCTTCATGCCGTTAGTCATTTTAGTGTTTTAGTTTAAACTCACGACTCGTCATCGTCCCATTTCCTAACTAAAATAACTAAGTTCAAAACTGAAACCTGTGAATGTTAAAATGCTTACTTGTCTATTTTAAATGATGACAATGGAAATAAGAATATATAAATAATCAATTATTTGCATGAATTAAAATTTTAGTGAATTTTTCTTTCCTTTCATTTCGTTTTCGTTGATTATCAGATATACTATTGTCCATCAGTCAAGTAAAAGTTTTCGCTTTTGATTTAATTTCGTTATTTTGGTTACCCACGAAAATAAGAAAATTAAATCCCCAATAAAAATGTATGATTTTACAATATACATGATTATTTCTTAATTTGACTTCTTTTTTTGAAATTATACCCACAGATAGTAAGGAAGCATTCTCTAAAATAAATGTGGTAGGATCGGTACCAATTAGATGGTCTCTGTATCCGTCGTATATCCATAGTTTCTCCGTCACAGACAATTACTACATATTTGCTGAACATACAGTTGGTTTAAGCATTCCTGTCTTAGCCACAATGAAGTTCACGGGGAAGACCGTAGCTGATTCATTTAAGTGGTTCCCAAACGAGAAGGTAATTAGAGATCGAATGGTAGTTATAATTGTCAGTGTAGCCTATAAATACAAATAAAAATCTCATATTGCTGCATGGCAACCAACACCGATTATCTGTCAGAATGATAATCTAGTGAAAAGATTATTTTTTAAAATTTGTTTTTCAATAAATTAATATATCTATCAATCTGTCATGAATTACTTTAAGTGACGAAACAGCATGACATATTGTGATTTTAAATCATTCCAAACTGCAATGATGTATGCATTGGATTATTATTTGCAGACTATTTATCACATCGTGGACAAGAAAACGGGGAATAAAGTCAATCAAAATATCGTGTACTGCTCTGACGCACAACTTGCCTTCCATCATATCAACGCGTATGAGGATAATGGTACAATGTTTTCATATAAGAAATTATATTAATATATTCGTGTTATTCTGACAAGTTAGAATTTCCACCAAGTACTTGCTTGTTTGTTAATCTGAATGTGATACATTTAAATTCATAATAATTAATATGTCAAAGGAAATATAACTAAAGATATGTCATGACGTGACTTTTAAAATACTTGTTGATCTGTTGACCAAAGGTAGAACCATACAGTGAACATAATTATACTTATAATGTTTCTGTAAGGATAGTTCATTCTTCTAAAAATGGACTACATTCAGGCAACAATGAAGCAGCTATTTATAAATCGAAATGTTTAATATGTAAATATTATCAATACTATACATACCAGTTTAATTGATTCTGAGAAATTAAATGGAGATTTCGCCAGCCATGTAAATGTACCACAAATAAACAATGATATAGACTGATGCCGGTGTTGTAATCATTAACTTCCAATATCTTCAAATCCTGCATAATATCTTCCATTCCAGAACCAAATCTTCCATACTTATACTATATCTTCCGTACCTGGACAATATCTTCCATACTTGTCCCCCCATATCTTCCATACTTGTATCACATCTTCCATTTTGTACTATATCTTCCATCCTTGTATCAAATCTTCCATACTTGTACCATATCTTCCATACTTGTAACAAATCTTCCATATTTGTATCATATCTTCCATACTTGTATCATATCTTCCATACTTGTATCATATCTTCCATACTTGTACCATATCTTTCATACTTGTACCATATCTTTCATACTTGTACCATATCTTCCATACTTGTATCATATCTTCCATACTTGTATCACATCTTCCATTTTGTACTATATCTTCCATACTTGTATCATATCTTCCATACTTGTATCATATCTTCCATACTTGTATCATATCTTCCATACTTGTATCATATCTTCCATACTTGTATCACATCTTCCATTTTGTACTATATCTTCCATACTTGTATTATATCTTCCATTTTGTACTATATCTTCCATACTTGTATCATATCCAAAACTTGTACCGTATCTTTCATACTTGTACCATATCTTCCATACTTGTACTATATCTTCCATACTTGTATCAAATCTTCCATACTTGTACCATATCTTCCATACTTGTATCATATATTCCATACTTGTACCATATCTTCCATACTTGTATCATATCTTCCATACTTGTATCATATCTTCCATACTTGTATCATATCTTCCATTTTGTACTATATCTTCCATACTTGTATCACATCCAATACTTGTACCGTATCTTTCATACTTGTACCATATCTTCCATACTTGTATCATATCCAAAACTTGTACCGTATCTTTCATACTTGTACCATATCTTCCATACTTGTACCATATCTTCCATACTTGTATCAAATCTTCCATACTTGTATCATATCTTCCATACTTGTACCATATCTTCCATACTTGTATCATATCATCCATACTTGTATCATATCTTCCATACTTGTACCATATCTTTCATACTTGTACCATATCTTCCATACTTGTATTATATCTTCCATTTTGTACTATATCTTCCATACTTGTATCATATCCAATACTTGTACCGTATCTTTCATACTTGTACCATATCTTCCATACTTGTACCATATCTTCCATACTTGTATCAAATCTTTCATACTTTTACCATATCTTCCATACTTGTATCATATCTTCCATACTTGTATCATATCCAATACTTGTACCATATCTTTCATACTTTTACCATATCTTCCATACTTGTATTATATCTTCCATTTTGTACTATATCTTCCATACTTGTATCATATCCAATACTTGTACCATATCTTTCATACTTTTACCATATCTTCCATACTTGTATTATATCTTCCATTTTGTACTATATCTTCCATACTTGTATCATATCCAATACTTGTACCGTATCTTTCATACTTGTACCATATCTTCCATACTTGTACTATACATTCAATACTTCTTTTATATATCTCCCATACTTCTATTATATCTTCCATACTTAGCTTTGGGCTCACCCAAACGACCAATGGTTTGTACTTCACATTCTGAGCGCTATCAATGACATCAATTATAGCGAACGATATTGATAAGTTGATATTAAAATTTATTTTTTTCAGGATGTATAGTTATGGATATTGTCTGCTATGAGAATTTAGACATCATTAAAAAATTGTACTTGAAAAATCTACAATCCTTCAATGATATATCAGAACTGCAACGGTCCTTTAGTTCTTTAACAACAGTCAAACGTTACGCTTTACCTATTCAAGTGAACCAACAAGTGAGAATATATATATATATATATATATATATATATATATATATATATATATATATATATATATATATATATATATATATATATATATATATCTGTGTGTGGGGGGGTCTGTGGGTCTGTGGGTGTTTGTGCGTATGTTAAAATTTCAACAAAGTAGTTATAGTTTATTTAATCTTATATTCTTGAACGTGTGTATGTGCGTGTGTGTGGGGTTGTATGTGTGAGGGTGTGTGTGTTAAAATTCAGACAAATTTCGGTTGTTTATTAAATCTTAATCTCTTGAATTTATTATGCAAACTGAATTTATGGCATGACCCCTATTTGGGTTATGTCTTCATTATTCAATTATAACATAGGATAATTGGCAAGCATTGTATATCATATGTTACAACGCTATATTACTATCAAATATTGCAGACACCAATGAATGAAAACCTAATAACCTTACCCGGATGCAAGGCAAAAGCAACAAAGACGTCAAAGACCGAGGTCTATTGTCAGTATGAGGTTTTGTTTGATAAGAAAGGTAAAGTATAATTATTGTCAACGTTTGGCCTTTCTGCAAAAAAGTAAAGAAAAACTTAGCAGCAATTTGAAATGTAAATTTCTCAACTTAATATCACTAGTTTTGGGAAGGGTTCTTTTCTTGTTTATTTGAATTTTGCTATATGGTTTTTTGTTGCGTCAATTATAACAACTTTGTTAAAGTCATTTATTTGAATATTATCGACAAGGACAGATCACTGGTAATTTTTTACAGAAAAATAATAAATGTGACGCAAAAAATTTATATGTGAATGAGGAAAAACAATAATATGTTTTACCAGCGATTATATACTCAAAATGATGAAATCAAAGTTGAGCTTCGTTACTGAGTAAATTTGGTGATTTCGGACCCTGTGCTATTTATTCCACTAGATTTATAGATCCTTATAATACGCTTCTGTCTTTAGGACTTTAATTGCTTCAGCAATGAACTTGATCAATGTGTTAACTTTTGTTTCCGTTTAGATATCAATTTCAGTGGGATAGTATAGACAAATGTACATTCAATTCAAAAGACTAACGATTCTTCATCATTTGTAATACATTTCCAACTTACAATTTCTGTTTCAGACAGTTTTGAATTGCCGCAAATACATTATTCCAAATACAATGGCAAGAAGTATAAGTTTACA
Source organism: Atrina japonica (assembly GCA_030159075.1). Taxonomy (NCBI): domain Eukaryota; kingdom Metazoa; phylum Mollusca; class Bivalvia; order Pterioida; family Pinnidae; genus Atrina; species Atrina japonica. The sequence continues at coordinate 43,990 of BROG01001178.1, forward strand.
TACGGAGTAGGAGGGTATGGTGAAAAGGTAAGACATTTCATTATCATCATCATCATCATCATCATCATCATCGTCCGAATCGTCGTCATCGTCCTTGTTGTTGTCAAAGGTATAGGTATTTCTTTTTTACTTGGTATGCGTTTGAACAGTTATTACCTTTATAACAAAACCTTGGAGGAGTGGTAGATGTGAGTTTTTCTCTTTTTTACTACTTAGATTGATATATAGTAATAATAAGGATATATACACAGGCATAAAAATTCTTAAAATTTTATATATTTTGCCTGAAAATTGCTTGAGAAACCCAGTTTGGCAATAATTCACTTACAATTGCTTAATTCAACCATACTATTTGTATATGCATACCACCATAGACCTGACTTATTTTCACAAAATATATAGAAATACTATATTTTTATGCCTGTATATAACTCCTATTTGTTATTTGTACATCATATACAAAAATTAATAGTAGAACAAATCGAATTAATGTTTGGTAAACACTGAAGTAATATCCCTCATGGCTTAGTTCTAGAATAGAAGCTTTACCTCCTGCTTCAAAATGAATATTTCTCACAAACAGAGCCACATCGAACATTCCTGTAATTTTTTAATATATTAATTCACTAAAACATACACTATGTATTTATGACGTTCAGGAAATAGTCATGGCAAGTCCTAATCACATTGATGAGCTAAACCAAGTTGTTCTCAGTTAAACCTAGTTGTTCTAAACCTAGTTGTTCACAGTTTAACGTATTTGTTCTCACTTAAACCTAGTTTTTCTCAGTTAAACCTAGTTGTTCTCAACTAAACCTAGTTGTTCTCATTTAAACCTAGTTGTTCATTGTTAAACCTAGTTGTTCTCAGTTAAACCTATTTGTTCTTAGTTAAACCTAGTTGTTCTAAACCTAATTGTTTTCATTTAAACCTAGTTCTAAACCTAGTTGTTCTTAGTTGAACCTTGTTGTTCACAGTTAAACCTACTTGTTCTAAGTTAAACCTAGTTGTTCTCGGTTAAACTTAGTTGTTCACAGTAAAACCTAATTTTTCACAGTTAAACTTAGTTGTTGTCAGTTAAACCTAGTTACTCTCCAGGTAAATCAAGTATTTCTCAGTGACCCACATTAACTGGAGAAAAACCGAGGTTGCACTGCACCAAAACACAAAAAGTATTAAAGTTATTTTCATTGGTGTAAACCTAGCGTTTTTCTAAAACCTATTTTTTTCTGCAGATTATTAAAGACGCCGAAATCACATTAATCAGTTAAACCTATATTTTCTCCAACACGCATTAACTGAAAGATAAAGCTAGAATTAACAGAGAAAATCAAGAATTAGCTAGCGAAAGCATTTGATGAGTTATCGTCTTTTATGGAGAAACATGTTGAAACTAAAGACATCATCGTAAAACGTTTGTTGCTTTATAAACACCAAAACGTTTATTTGTTTGCTATTAGTGTGAATCGTATATAAATGATAGACTGTTACAAATTTAACCAATAGGGAACTTTCGAGTTAGGCCGGATTACCGTTATGATCCTGCATTTATACGCGCCTTTTTGATTTTGTTCCTCATATGTTCTTCCGGTTTTCATATTTACCTGTAACGTTTATGGAAATATCCTTATTTTTGAGCGCATTAACTTTATTTCGTATAAAGAAATTCAAGAGACTCTTTAAACATACCACAGTGGGCTATCTAGTTAAACGCCAAATTACTGAAATATAGCAGGCTGGGAAATATGGGCGTACAGACCGGGAATCGAAACCAGAACCTTCTCAACACTAGTAGGGCGCTTTTACCATTTTCGCTACCGGGGCTATCTATATATTACCGAAACAAGGAATAACATTGAGGTACATTTGTCTAGAATCACGTAACTGGCGATAATGAAAGCAGGATTATAACGGTAATCCGGGCAAACTCGAAACCCTATTGTGTTCATATCCTGTCTTTATTATTTATAGAACTAAATATTATGTGTATTTATTCAACAGCTTATAAAGATAAATATAGATACAAAACAAAGCATTAGCTGGAAGGTGGACAACACCTTTGTTTCAGAACCTATGTTCTTACCACACCCAGACGGTCAGGAAGAAGATGATGGTGAGTGAAGTATAACAGACTGATATAAAGTGATGTATATCTTCTTTTATAACATTTCAACCCTACATACCAGTAGAATGGTAGTACCATAACAATATTCGGGGTGTAAGGTTTATTTCTGTGATAATCAGTATAGTGTAATTGATTGACACAAACTTATCAATATCTTGTTTGTTCATTTCTTAAAGGAGCTTTAGCTATGTATAGCAATAACCAAATTTCTTTTTTTTTTTCTACTTTTACTACTTGTACTTGAAGCATAATTGATGCACAATAATACGAGTTATACACAGGGATGAAATATCTAATTTTCCTATATATTTTGTAAAAGTAAGGTCAGGTGCAAAGTGATATGCATATACAAATTGTAAGGCTGGATTTATTAATTGCCAGTGAAAAAGTGTCTGGGCTTCTCAAGTAATTTTCACAGAACATACAGGAATTTAAGAATTGTTATTCTTGTGCATATCTCTTTTTGTATTGTATATCAATCCAAGTAGTTAAAAATGAAAATAATAATGATAAAAAACGACAGACAGTGCCCCCTTAAAAATTGATGTGGAGTCTCATAAGCAAGTGTTGCTAATACAAAAAGTTGATTATCACAGACAATGCCATACCCAACTGATATGAATCTCACTAACTACAGACCAGCTAGACTACATACTTGTACCGTTATAATATATATAATATAATATATTTATTGTCCGATTTGACATAATTTAGATACATATTTATGTTCTTATACAATATTAAAAGAGACCAATACAATCTAACATCGCTTTGAGGGAGGGATGGCGAAATCTCAATCCGAGGGCACACAATTTTGTTTGTCCATGACGAGGCTTGGTGTTTGACTGTTTTTCTCTCACTTTGAAACAGTAAAACGGAACGACTACATCTATCACATCTGCAGACAACAACAACATTTTAAACAGTATTTCTGGCACTTCCGGAATGGGCTTATCTCATCCTGCAGGGTGAGATAACATTTTCCCAGACATCTAAATCCGCGGACAAATCAGTCTCAAGTGAGAGGAAAGTAAATATCCCTTTACAAATGCAAAAACAAAACAATATCTGACTGAAGGACATTGATACACGTCAACTGTATAGGTATGCCGTGATTATAAGTTCACTAGATGGAACCATTTATCAATATGCCTCACGTCCTACGTCGTATGATTACAGTCCACTGTATTTTAACAGACATCAGGACCGTTTATCAATCATACCCTAAGTCTTAAAGCAGAATCGCGCAATACCTATATCTGCTACATTGACAAAGATAAAACATATCACTTGCAATAATAACGTAAGTCTATATATTGTCATACAGTCATAGGGACATGGTCTGAACTGGTCGTCAGACACAATTCCTAAGTCTTTGTAAACGGTCGCTAGTCATCAGTGTAATTCTAAGACCAATTCTAAGATTTAGGACCTTTCGTCATTTACAGGACAAACGAACAGGGAATTCTGAACCACTTATTCCTATTTCTTTTGTGTAACAGCGACTTCATTTTATAAATTGATGGCATTCGAATGAAATTTGGATTTTCTGAAACTTCCTTCAGCAGAATATCATAATCAACTACGATTCTCATGGCGGAGGTTTAGAGTCGTCTCTCAACGGCTAGTGTGAAATGTACCGTCAGGTTTTGTTAATGCTCCGTGCACATCACATTGTACATTCTGTCTCGGCCCATATAACTAAGATTCTCATGCCGAATAAGTATTTATAGGAGGAACACTAGCGTGACATCAAAATCGTTGTCTCCTGCCCTGGTGCGGCCACATTAATGGTTCGAATTATCGCTTTTCCTACTTTATTACACACCATATCGAGGGCCAGCCTCACTTCACTCTTGTTCATGCGATTGGGGTTAGTGATTATGTATCGAAATTTTCGTGTGATATAACAATGGCGTACAATATAAAACATGTCAGATACCAAAGTATAAATTTTTAAGGATGTCCAGGACACAGATAAAAATCCGACAAAAATGGACAAACACATACCTCTGGAAACTAAGAGGTGGGATCAGGTGCTATGGAGGAGTAAGCATCGGTCACGTCGCCGTGAGTCCACAGGCAAGTCCAAATGAAATACGTGAGGAACGAATCCTCGTCACAATTGGTACAGACGTCTCAACAACTCTGTAATGTACGATGCACTAACCTTAAATATAGTTTTTGAACGTATTCAATTCAAATTATAATACATGCTTAATTTATTAGTTTAAATATAAACGAATGAAAGTGAGATATGTATTTTTTATATTTTCAGGTATAATTTTGTCCGCTGTAACCTATTTGACGCAAAACAAGAACCCATTTCTTCTGGTATTGGATGCCAAAACGTTCAATGAAAAAGCGAGAGTTGAGTTTGAAACTGACAGATTTTCAGTAACATTTCATGGTTTCTTCAGACCATCGCAAAGGTTATAGATAAAAATAGAATGCACATTCAAATACACACTTACAATAATAAAATAAGTGTTTATACTGTCATAAAATCATAAGGACATGGTTTGCACTGGTCGTCAGACACAATTCCTAAGTCATTGTAAACGGTCGCAAGTCGTCAGTGTAAATCGCATTCATACCACACATTCGATCCCTACTTAAGTATAATCATACTATCCGGTTTAAAAACACTAGATATTTAAGCAGGAGCTGTGTATGCAAATATATATATATATATATATATATATATATATATATATATATATATATATATATATATATATATATATATATATATATATATATATATATATATATATATATATATATATATATATATTGAATCCGCTTTACAACGACATTCATTATAACGGAATATTCGGTATCCGACAAGAATTGCTCGGGAACAAATGTACATGTACATAAAAAGTACTCATTACATCGGAATATTCGGTATCCGACTCCGACATCAGATTCCGGGTAAAAATGTACAAAACTCAATGTAAATATACTTTTTACAACGTCATAACATCGCAGTACATCCCACCTGCTAATCCGGGTATTTTTGTCAGTCTTGATTTTTTCTTCACGGTTGAGATCACAGGTAACAATAATTGTGTCAATAAAACAGTTACACCGTCAATTGTTCTTAATCTGCACTGATAGGTGTTGGCCTAGGTGTCAACGATAAGCGCTTGAATCATCCCTACCTGTAGAGTAGGCAGTAGGCTTAATGTTTATAAACAATCGGTAGGTTTCGTTAGAACTCAAGCGACAGGAAGAGAAATACAAACTGTGTACAAATTAAACAAAAAAGATAAATAAATAAATAAATCAACATATTGTATACAAGTTCCGTTAGGCTACATGTCCTTGGCGATGTGGTTACAATAGCGGATCTTTAAAATACTTCAATACTTACGATAATCGTAGACAATTTAGTAAAACTTTATTTGTGAACCGAATTTTTAAGAGAATTGTATCAGCAATCGGTGAGCTTTTTATTTAAGCAATAATAAATCTTACTCGGAATCAGGAGATATTCTATTACATTCGGGCATTTCGGGCAATTTGTACATGATCCGTGCATTTCTCAACATCACCGATTTACGATATGCGACCGAAAAAATAATTGTCCATTGATGTTTACAATATTAACATGCATAGATATGACTAGTAAAAGGTTGAAAATAGTATGAAATAAAATAATAGTATCTGTTGTTGTAAGTTTATTTATTTACATGTACATATATGCGTAAATGATACTCAATGGAGCTAACTATGAAATGCCCACTACATCAAATTCATTACAGTGACAAATTCGAAATAACGTCATTCCTACGTGGGAACAAACACGGTCGTTGTAAAGAGGGTTCACACACACACACACACACACACACACACACACACACACACACACACACACACACACACACACACACACACACACACACACACTATATATATATATATATATATATATATATATATATATATATACGTTTGAAAACATCACATATACGTAAATTTGCTTTATTCCGTGAGCGCTTTCGCCTTACGGATCATCAGACACAAACAACAAATTAGGGACCCCTCCATCAGGAACACATCGTGCTCTAAACATTTCGACGAGTGTGGAAAGGGGAAGTTTAAAATACTTCCCTTTTATAAAATAAAAAACAGTGACGAAAATTTTCGCAGAGCAAAAGAAGATTATTTTATTGAACTCTTAAAACCTTCTCTGAATAGAAAATAACTTACACATTTTTACGCAACAAAACCTGCAGGTATCTGAATATAACAATGCTACAACAATACTGCATTATACGATGTGTAATAGCCTGTCGTCATAATAGACAATAACTTAGCTACCATTATAATCTGTCTGATGAGCCGTAAGGCGAAAGCGCTCACGGAATAAAGCAAATTTACGTATATGTGATGTTTTCAAAAGTTTATTTCTAAATATTTGTACGCTGTACTCTTGCAAAGAACTCTTGCATATATATATATATATATATATATATATATATATATATATATATATATATATATATATATATATATATATATATATATATTATATCAGTCACAGTGTGTTATTGCGTTATCTCCTTTTTCTCTCATACCTGCCCTTCAATAGTACTTTATGTTAGACACCTTCGCAAGACATATTTATCTTGCACACCATTTGACCTTTCTTTCAAGCGCAACAGCGGATGAATACATCGTGACTTCGATTTCCTATATATGGTATCAATTTCAGATCGTAAAGATTCTTGTCTTACTAAACTTGTAAATCTGATACGTAAGATGTTTTTCGCATATGTGCTTCTTTCTTAAGATAGTGTGTTGTTTTACAAGGTCGGATATGAGAAGAAGTGTTAGTTAACGCATATGTCAGTGACAACGGTCGGTTGGAATTTTCTGATATCTAATGGCAAAATAGGAAAGAATGTTATATTTCCTTAGACATAATTTGATAGTTTCCTGTACAAACACGTTATCATAATTCATTTCCTGACCGTTATCATTTTATTACACGAATCCGCTGAGCTGATAAAAAGATAGAATTAACCGAATCAGTATTTGGCTTCTACGCATTATTGACTATGCTACTTGAACGAATGACATATAATTCCGTTCAGGTGCTTATATTTAGCCAGAATATATGTTGTCAATAGCTTAATTAGCAGTGTTGATACATCTAATTGTATTCGTAATAAACAAATGTAAAAATAGTATTAATAAGCAGAAAACAATAACGAGAACGGGGTGTAGGGTTTTTGTGGCTTCACTAATTTACTGTATATATTATCAATACTACATTATGTATATTCATTTAAATTAAACTTATCTATCCACTTTGTTTTTGCTGTTTTCTTTTGGTATACTGGAAACGCCTTACAACAGTTGAATGCGTAGGTCCTAGTAGCGCTGTGTTTGTGGACAATTTTTAAAAAACAGATATACTGTCAAAATGATGATTTTTCCCATGATATCTAAACGAGAATATGATACAATGTGTGTTAAAATATATGATATAAAAATCTCAGATAGCAAAATATAAATCATTTTGATGTCCAGGACACACTCACAAATCTGGCATACAATGGACAAACACTGACCTCTTGAAATCAAGAGGTGGGATCAGGTGCCACGGATGAGTAAATATCCATTGTCGACTGGTCAAACCCGCCATGATTCCTCAGTCAAATTCAAATGAAATACGTGAGGAACGAATAATTGGTACAGACGTCTCAACAACCGCCATCGAACAATGAAACAGAGTAGTCGCAAACAAGACTATTATACCAACCGTCAAATTTGAGGGACGTCGACATCAAACGCGGTTTTGGATATCCCTCTGTCAATAATTTGTCAGTGAGTAGTTTACCTCTGTATATGAAATGTTCATATGTTGAACACGCCCTGACATATCGGATCTATCATCTAACACATTAAACTTTGTAAAAAATCTTCTTTCGAGTTTATTTGGAGAAATTTATTAGAATTTAGGTTTTCCCGTGCCTAAAAATCCAACAGAATTTCTTAAGTTCAACAGTACGATGTCTGTTTAATTGTCTATTTAATAGGAAACTATGTTTTTTCGGTAAAAGTAAAATTAAACTACACCACTCCACTGGACCGAACTTCATATGATTTCTAAAATGGAAATTGCATCTCGAATCTCACATAATCAAAGCTTTGCGATCGAATTATTTTCTTTTTATTTTCTTGTGTGTCTATATTCTTGTTCACGTGTTCTAATGCATTAAAACGAGAAACAAATTATTTTACATTGTTTATTTATAATAAAAATGTTCTCATATCGGTTACTCTTGTCAATGGATTCAGTTTGTTGTAAAAGTATTGCTTGTTTGTGAAAACAGATGTAAACAATAGACTGCTAAAGTACTTAATAGCAAATCGCACGTGTTTGTAGACTTCTCATATTGTCAGTATGCCATTTACCTGTAGTTTTTGGTTTGAATGGGCCGCCTTTGATATGCCATTGTACTTTGGCCGGGTTTTCCCACTGTCAATTAATCTGTACTTTTGATATTGGCCGAGTTTGATATGTGCCAAGATTGATGGGACGAATTTAAAATGAACCGAAATCACCCGATTTACCCCGTACTTGGACATTGTCAGAAACGAATGTTTTGAAACGATAAAAAAAAACATTGCCTGGTTCGGGTAAGAAATGATGTACAGAAATAAATAAAAAACAGTATTAACAATAGAATGTATATTAACTGCAAATCGTGCGTACTTCTTTGACATTCGTTAGTCTTCGGTAAAATTTACCGAAAGTTAATTTATGATGTTCAGTTAGTTTGTTTATTGTTGTTTAACGTCCCCCCTCAACAATCTTTCACTCATATGGAGTCGTCACCAAATGCCGGTGAAGGGCTTCAAAGTTTGGTCTATGATCGGCACTTACGGCCATTAAGCAATGAGGGTTCTTTAACGTGCCGACACCTACTGTGACACGGGACCTCGGTTTCTACTGTCTCATCCGAAGAACAGGAAACCAGCCTGCCGCCCGCTGCACTCGAACTCACGACCTCACGATCGAGAGTCGAGTGCGCTACCGTCTGAGCCAGGTCGGCTGTAAATAATGTCCAGAGTCGTTTTAAAAACTGTATACTTGAAAATTTCCGCTCTTGTTAAATTTGTTCCATATTCGTCCTTAGATCTTGAAGCACAGACATATACACAATTCATAAGACTATGGGAATTTAAGGTGTAAAAAGGGTGAAAATAACCACGGACGAAAAATCCCTAGTAAACAGTCATTGTTTAATGAAAAAATGTTATGTTTTATTTATTTTATATTTGAACGTATAGTACACGGAAATGAATGTGTGGTGAATGGTCATTGTATCTTCCTACCAAAAATAAAATAAATCAATACCTAATACTACTACTAATAAAAAATTCAGATACATCGGCCCGACTAGGCAATTATTCACTTGAAATTGATTAATTCAATCTTATTTTTTGTATATACATTCCACATTGGACCTGACCTCATTTGCACAAAATATATATATAAGATTTTATGCCTGTGTATAGCTCTTATTTGTTACTGTACATCAAGTACAAGTAGTAAAAATAGAAAAAATCTAAATATGTTTGCTTTAGTAAACACAGCTATTGCCCTTTTAAGCACTAGAAATGATCCACGTCAGAAGAGTATTTCTTTACTGTCATTGTGACGTCACGGGCTGTCATAGGTGGGTGTGTCATAGATATACTTCTTGGAATGATGAGTTCAGTAAATTTCCTTGTGGCTGTTATGTCTCATCTGTCCTTTGAGTGTAAGGGACAGAGCACAACGTGAGTGAACTCGACAGTTTATGTTATACATGTATATATTTGTTGAAATTGATTTCATAATTGTATAATAAAGTAGCAACTTCATGGGGCTGCTAAAAACAGTCAAAATATTGTCCCTTGTTATCAGGGAAGGGAACACTGTTACTGGAGGCCGTAGTATTTTGATATTTTATAAACCAATGGAATAACTGTATACCATATTAAATCACGTGATGTATAGACAAGGATTTTTTTTGTCTGCTAGTTTAACAAATGCATCTTTTCTATAAAAAATGTTTTGGATGCCTTTGTGGACTCGTTCAAAGTTTCATGGTTGTTTCTAAGGATATGGCTAAAATTTGATCATGTGTTGACAGACGTCACGTGACTAAAATAGGTTGGAATCGACCTATCATCTACTTAATACTATGGTATCTTCGTATTCCGCATCTTGTAATTTTGATAGTCGCTAGATAGGCATATTGTGAAGCTGTTTTCATTAGCTTACGGATGATAAGAAAACCATAAAGTACTAGATTCTTATACTTTAATATAAAGTGTTTACATTTGTACAAGCAGTGACAATAACAATGTTATTGAGCAATGTCCAATATATTTACAATATTTAAACTAGTGATGACAACAACAGGTGTACATCATACAAATCTCATTCAATACACACATCTGTCCTTAATTTCTGAACAACTCTTGGTGCATATAAACTACGGGACCAGTGCCCGAAATAATCACATTTACTCAATACTTGAGCTCAACTGAATTTCTTTCTTTTAGGAACAAACAAATTAGAAACTGGACATTTTTGTATATTTATGGCATACAATATAAAACAATTTTAAAAATTAATGGTCATTAAAAAGTACGATACTCGATTCTTTTTTGCATATTTATTGTACAAATCACAAATATGATCCAAGGTTTTAATGTTAATGGTTGGAATATAGTGAGAATTATATAATTAAAGTTGATCTTGAGTACAGAGTAAATTCGGTGACTTCAGGCCCTGATTTCATCCAGTATATGTATATATAACTTAATCCTAATGAATCATTTTATTTACAGAAAGTCAAATATTTACCCCAAACACACTTGTAACTACTCTTCATCCTACATAACAGTAATCCTATACTACATAATATACATATTATTAACACCTCAAATCTCTCTCCCTGTCAGTCTGTCTGTCTGTCTCTCTCTGTCTCTCTCTGTCTGTCTGTCTGTCTCTCTGTCTGTCTGTCTGTCTGTCTGTCTGTCTGTCTGTCTGTCTGTCTCTCTCTCTCTCTCTCTCTCTCTCTCTCTCTCTCTCTCTCTCTCTCTCTCTATATATATATATATATATATATATATATGCATTACAAAAAATTTAACAAGAAAAGTACATACAATTTTTAAATGGATCTACGACATATTCTAGGAATTGCATTCCATACAATGATTAATGCATTTTTACAAACTAACAACTATATAAACAGGTAAATAAGCAGAAAAATAAATATTAAAAAAGGTAATGTCATATATGAATATTTAGTTCCCAAACTTGTAGAAATACTATATTTTAAAGCTAAAACATGACCACAAGAGACCATTACAACCTTTTAATTGTTTCTCGAAGCGAAAATTCCATTTCACATTGGGTTCTCTTAGACGGATTTAGATTTGTCATTTGTCCTCGTATGGTACCAACCTTTCATTCTGGTATTTACATTTTATATCAAATTCGATCTCAACTGATGAAGTCTCATTGACAGAAATCGATTGTCTTCAGGTTTGCTCTAGCTTCTTTTGCAAAAACTTTTATTTTTGTATTGTTTATAATATTGTAAATGTTAACACAATTTGACTCTAAAATCCGATGATTTCAACTGTTTGTCAGGGCATTTATTAAATTTTCATATTTATGCAGGTCGGAAAAACCCATGGATATTCCCTGAAAATCTTTCAGTTTCAAATTCAACTCTTGCGATCTCTTTGAATGTTTTCCCATCCAAAACAAGAAGAAATGGTTTCTTGTTGTCCACAATGCAAGAGACAGCTGCCAAAACCACGCCTGCAATAAAAACAAAACTACATTCATTTCGTCCTTTTTGGTTACTTATCTATCAAATATTTGATAAATCAACTCCTTCTCAGCTTTACTGCAGATTTTCAAAATAAGCTGGACAATATACGGATTGCGGTACATACAGACTCTTTGTCAAACGAATTGTTTTGTTTGACGTCAGCTTGGGTAATCTGTAATAATTCTATAATGCTGTTTTTAATATCGATGCATTTATACTTTCCATATTACGTGTGCTCGGCTTATATTGCACGTTTTCAGATTTATATAATCAGCTGTCAGACTGTAGGAAAAATTAACATGAATATTTGTAAACAAAAGAAGAGCTATCATTAAAAACATATTTGTGACTGGTACAGCGGTTGCATTCAATTAACCTTTAATATTCCTACACCTTTGTGAAAAGATAACATGTTGTTCACGTTTCGTATAGTAACAAAACTATTAAAAGAAATTATTGAGAAATATACAGTGACGTAGTATACAATGTCATAAAATACATATGAAATTGACAAAACAAAAGTCTCTTGCACGTCAGGGCCCGTTTTATGAAATGTCTTTAATTTTAGGCTTGGTGTTAGAACCCCACTTATAATTTGACACCGTTTTACAACAAATACGACTTTATGATTTATGACCAAATCAGGTCCCGAGGTTTATAACTAGCAAACGGCATCGCCGGAGTTGGTAGAGCTGGGTTTTTGTTGTAACTTTAATGATATATCCATAGAAATATAGCAAGAAACATATATAATGTCCAAATACGCCTAATTAGGGCAGTGTTGACAAAATAGTCCTAAGTTCTGCCTAAAGGTCAGTTGAATTAACATTTACGACTTAAGACTATAGTTATATAGTGGCGGTATTTTTAATGGTGGAGGAGAGAACCCGGTAACCTGGGAAGAGACAAGACCAACGTCCTTCCCCAAATAAAGTGGCAAACTAATAAAGTGGCAAACTTTCTCACAAAAACCAGCTTATGTTCCAGCAGAGCTCGAACTTGCGCTGACCAGATGTAAGAGACTTCAGGGTTAAAAGTGCGATGATCTAACCACTCGACCATGAAGGCTCAATATTTCTTCATAAAACGCACCCCAGGAATCATCCGTATAACATTTTTTCTAAACATTGAGGTTTCTTTGACTCACCATCATCCTCCTCCTGACTTTCTGGATTTGGTTGAAAAATTGGTTCTGAGACAAAGGTACCCTCTTCCTTCCAGTCGATGCTTTCTTTGGTCTCGATGTTAATCTTGGTAAGCTGAGAAAAAGATATACCGATATCAATCTTTACACCAAAGTTATAGTTTTGCAAACAAATGGCAAAATACCTACAGAAGATGATAGTTTCATTCATTCATTAAAACTTTATCAGTTGATTTCGAATTGAAAATAAAAATATATCAAAAGTCATGATTTTCATAAGCAACATTGATAATATATATAGACAATTAAATTATGTAAACGGAATAACAAAAATTTTATTTATATACCTATAGAATCAGAAGCTGTCAATATATTTTATTTCAATTTTCCTTATGATGTACCATGTTATTTTACCATGTTGTTATGTTGTTTAACGTCCCACTCAAGAATCTTTCACTCATATGGAGACGTCACCAAATGCCGGTGAAATGCCTCACATTTTGGCCTATGCTCGACACTTCTGACTATTGAGCAATGAGGGTTCTTTAACGTGCCGACACCTACTGTGACACGGGACCTCGGTCTTTACTGTCAACCGAAGGACATGAAATGCTAGCCACCTCGACCGAGGCTCGAACCCGCGATACTCCGGTTACGAGTCGAGCACTCTACTGGGAAGCCACGACTGCTCTTTGCTATATATTATAAATACACATATAAAAATAATATGATTTGTGACTCTTGCTCTTATCATAGTTGTTGGTACTGTCAGTACGAATACAAACGGAGTCATTTAAGAAAAGCAAAAGCAAACGCAGTCATCTTGAATACCACTATTGAGTACTCTTTCAACTTGTATCATAACTGGGCTGATTATTTTGAGTGGCATTATTCCAGAAAACGTTTAAGATGTACTAAGAAAACAGAAACATGACATATCAAGTGTCCAAAAACATTAAAGAAGGCAAATGATTCCAAACATTGGGACGGCATGATGATATTGTGAAGTGATGACTTACGCTACCAAGGAATCCGCCAATGCCATATGTATATTTGTACTTCTTGCCGTTGTATTTCGGGTAATTTATCTGCGGCAATTCAAATCCACCTGTAGAAAACAACGATTTATATTCTGTATTTTATTACAAAAATAAAAGTAAGATTAATGTGTTTGAATTTTAATTTTTGTATTCCATGTGTTAAAATACGGTGGTGGCAAGTTGTTAATAGCTGTGGAGAAACCCCGGTTATAATTTACATGAAAAAAAATTCTACGACTTGATACAATAGTTAGTAGTAGAGATTTACTGATATAAAATAATTCTGATGTATAAACATCAAATTAAATGCCACCTTGAAATATTTCAAAGAAGAACTATTTAAAATTTGCACAATCTTTATGATTGTTTCACTTTTTATAGAAAAGGGATACTAAGTTCTGACCTTTTAAAATATAAATGAATCTAGAAGATAAAACCTTACCTTCCTTGTCAAACAAAACCTCATACTGACAGTAGATCTTATTCTTCCCTTTGTTAATTGCTTTTGCCTTGCATCCCGGTAAGGTAACTAGATTCCCATCTAAAGGCGCCTGAAATATATTGTTTTATATATATATATGAGAGAGAGAGAGAGAGAGAGAGAGAGAGAGAGAGAGAGAGAGAGAGAGAGAGAGAGAGAGAGAGAGAGAGAGAGACGGTGTTATAGTCCATTCAAGTGAAGTTTAAGACATTTAATGTTACCAGAAAAGAGGCAAACATTTAACATAAGTACTGTGGGCAAACATTCTTTGTATGCCTATAAATTTTCGCTTCCGGTTACTTTTTCGTCATTTTCGTCCTTAGATAAGAGGGAGATTTCAAAAAGGCAGCAATATATACAAGATACGTAATTGACAGACATATATGTCATCCATGAAATTGTGGTCAAACAGGATGAATTTAAGACGGGGTGGATATCCTTTTATGTGGAGATTTATGAAAATACATGAATTCAGAATTCAAATATTTTCTTACTCTGATGCTCATTAGACAGTACGGCAACTTATGACCTTGCACTACACGCTTATTTAACAGCATATTTATATCAATACAACAACAAGTGCATTTTTAAGCACCATATAATCACAATAAGAAATTACAACATGATGAAATGGAAAAGAAATAATAAAAAAGAACAGTGCATGATTCTGGCACACACACACACACACACAACAGTGCATGATTCTGGCACACACACACACACACACACACACACACACACACACACACACACACACACACACACACACACACACACACACGCCCGCGCGCGCGCACATAACACAAGCGCGCTCACATACACAAACTAAAACATCCACACACAGAGATATATAAATATATACATGTATATGACTTTGTCCTGAAGGACACCCCCCCCCCTACCAAACACCCTCCACCCCTCCCCCCACACCCCAATCCCCCCCCACCCGCCCTCCCCGCGCCCCAACCACCCCCCGCCCCCCCCCCACCCCACCCCCCCCACCACACCCCCCTAATCCCACCCCTCCCCTCCCCTCTCCCCCCACTCCCCCCAACTCACCCCCGTCACCAGCGCCGCCCGCACACCCACACCACCCCACACATACTCCGCACCCCCCACACCACCCCACCCTCCCCCCACCACATACGCCCAACAACCTGCAACCCCCACCACCCCCACCCCCCCTCCAACATCCCCCCCCGCTCCGCGCCCCCCCACCCACACCCCCCCCAAACTCAACCCGCCCCACCCCCACACCCAAACCCCATCCCCCCCATCCGCATTCTCCCCCCAACCCACCTCCCACATACCCTCCCCCGCACATCCCCCCCCCCCCCCCCACTCCCACCCCCGCCCGACCACCCCAACAACAACACCATCCCCACCCCTGACCGCCGCCCCACGCCCCGCCCAACCACAACCAACGCCCCCCCAGCCCACCTCCCCACCTTCCCCACCCCCGCCCCACCTCCCTCCTCTCCACTGACCTCCCCCCACCACCCACCCAAACCACACACCAGCCCCCCAACCCACTCCCCCCACCTCAAACCACCAACCCCCCCCAATCGCCAAACCACCCCCCCACCCCCTCTCCCCTCCCCCGACCCCCCTCTCCCCCCCCACCAACCACCCCCCTCCCCCTCGCCCTCCCCTCCCTCCCCCCCAACACACGCTCCCCACCCCCCCCCCTCTCCCTACACGCTACCACCCCCCCCCCCACCCCCCCCACCACCCACCACCCCCTTCCCCCTACCACCACCACATCCACCCCACCCTAACCCCCCCGCCCCCCCGCCGCCACCCCACCCCACACCCCCCAACGCCCCCTACCCCCCCCCCCCCCCACCCATCACCCCAAACCCCCCCACAACCCACACCCCACCCCCCACTCCCAACCCCCACAACCCACCCACCCCCCGCCCCACCCCCACGCCTCAGCGCCCCCCCCCCCCCCCCCCACCACCTCCACAGCCCCCCCTCTCCCCCCCTCCCCCCCCCCCCCCCGCCCCCCCCACCCCACCCTCTCACCTGCTCCCACCTCCCCGCCCAACCCCCCCACCCCCCTACGCCCCCCCCACCACCCCACCCCCCAACCCCCCCGTCCCCCCCGCCACCCACCACCCGCCCTCCCCCCCCCCCCCCTCACCCGCCACCGCTCGCCCCCCCCACTTCCCACCGCGCCCCTCGCCACCTCCCCCACCCCACCTCCCACCCCCCCGACCAGCCCCCCCCACACCCAACACCCACCCCCCACACGCCCCGCCCTCCACGACCACCCCCCCCCCTTACCCCAACACACCCCCACCCCGCACTAACGACCCACCCCCCCCACCCCCCCTCCCTCCCCATCCCCCTATCCGCTAGCGCTAACACCCTCACCTACCCACCCCCCCCCCCCCCCCCCCACCCAAACCCCCCCCCCACCCTCCAACTCACCCCCCCCCCCCCACCCCCACCAAACCCAAACCCCCCCCGCTCCCCCCGCCACCCCCCCCCCAACCACTCCCGCACGAAACTCCCCCCCTCCCCCCCCCCCCCACCATCCCCAACTCCACCCACCCACCGACCCCGACCATCGCTCCCCCCTCCCCAACCACCCCACCCCCCACCATTACCCCAGCCCCCCCCCCCCCCCGCCCCCCTACCCCCCCCCCCACCCCACCCCGCCCCCCCAACCCCCCCCCCCGACAACCCGCCCCAAAAGCCCCCCCACATCACCCCCCCCCCCACCCAAACCCACCCCCACCCCGCCCACAACACCCCCCCCCCCACCCCCCACACGCCCAACTCCTCCCCACACCCTCCCCACCACCGCCCCCACCCCCCCACCCGCCCCCCCCCCTCCACCCCCCACCCATCCCCCCCCACCCCCCACGCCCCCACCCCGCCCCACCCTCCCATCCCTCCCCCACACTCACACCTCCCCCCACCCCCCCCCCCGCCCCAAACCACCCCACCCACCACCCCCCCCCCCACTTCACCCCACCCGCCCCCTCCCAAAACACGGGCACTCCCCGACCCCACACACCCCTCTCCACAACCCCCCCCCCCACCCCCCCCCCCACCCTCCACACCCACCCCCCCCCCTCCCCCCCCCCCCCCCCCCCCCCCCATACCGCCCCCAACACCCCCATCCCCCCTCCGTCCCCACCCCCCCGCCCCTCCCCCCCACCAACCCACCCACCACCTCACACCAGCCAACCCACATCCCCCCCCCATCCACCCCGCCCCCCCCTCCCAGCCACCCCAACCCCTAACCAATCCCCCAACCACCCCACCCCACTACCTCCACCCACCCAACCGCCTCCACAACCACCACGCCCCATCACGAACATCCCTCCCCCACAACCCCCCATCTCCCCTCAACAACCCCCCCCCCCTCTACCCCCCCCCCCCACAACCACACACTTCAAACCCCCCTCCCCCCCCACCCACCCCACATCCACAAACCCCACAACAACCCCCACCACCCCCCCATACACCCAACACGCCTCAACCCCCCCCCCCGTCGCACCCCACCACACACCCCCCACTCCCCCACCCCCCCCCCAACCCCCCACCCCACCCCCACCAGAACCCCCAACCCACCCCCCCAGCCCCGCACCCCCCACCCCCCCGACCAACCCCCACCCCCAACCCCCCGCAGACTAAAACGCGCCCAATCACCCCCGTCCTCCCCCCCCCCACCTAACCCCACCACACCCCGACTACCATCCCACACCTACCACCCCCCCTCCCCACTCCCCCCCACCCCCCCCCCCCCCCCCCCCCCCCCACCCTACGCCCACACCCCCCCAAGCAATCACCCCCCCCTCCCCCCCACCCCCCCGCCCCAAGACAAACCCCACCACTCCCTCCGTACACCCCCCCCGCCCGATACCCCAACCCTCACCACCCCGCCACCTCTCCCCCACCCCCATAACCCACCATCCACCCCTCCCACGCACAACCCACCCACCCCGCCCCCCTACCCCCAAACCACAACCCCCCCCCCCCCCCGCCCACCCCACTTCCCCACCCCCCCACCCTCACCCCCCCCCCCCCTCCCCCCCCCCCCCCCCCCCCACCACAACCACCACCAGCACCAAACACCACCCCCCCTCCACACACCCAACCCTACCCTCTCCCCTCCCGCCACCACCCGCCTACCCCCCCTCCCCCCGCCCCCCACATCCTCCCCTCCCCGCCCCCTGCCCACACCAAACACCCACCCCCCAACCACCCCCCCCACACCTATGCCCCTCACTCCTACCCCACATCCACCCACCGACCCCACCGCACCCGCACCCACCTCCTCCCCACCCACCCACTCCCCCCCCTACCCCCAATCCGCCCACCCAAACCCCTCACCTAGCCGCAACCCCCAACACCCCCACCCCCCTACCCTCCCCGCCCACTCCAACCCCCCCCCCAACACCCCCCACCGCCCACCCAACCCCCCCACCCCACACCCTCACCCACACCCCCCCCCCACCCCACCCGCCCAACCCCCCCTAACCCCCCCCCCAAACCCCCCCCACAACCAATCCCACCCCACCACCCAACCCCCCGCAACACCCCCCCCCCCCCCACTGCACCTCCACAACCCAACCCCCCGCCCCACAAAACCCCCCACACCCCCACCCCCGCCCCCCCCAACCACCCTCCCACCACCCCCCACCTCCCCGCCCCCCCCCCCCGCCCCCACCACCTTCCCCCCCGAACCACACCTCCCCCCCCCCCACATCCCCCGCCGCCGCCCCCACCCCACCCGCCTCCCCCCCCTCCCCACCCTACTACCCCCACAAACCACCCTCCAACCACCACCCCCGCAACCAGTACCCCCCCCCCCAACCCCAACCCCCCCCCCACTCCCCCACCCTCACCCCTCACACCCCCCACCCCCACCCAATCACCCCCCCGCCCGAACCCACCCCCCACTCCCCCCTCCCACACCAACCCCCCCCCACCTCACCAACACCCCCCTCCCCTCCAAGACCATCCCCGCCCGCACGCGCCCCCTCGCGCCCAACCCCCAGCCACCCCCACTACCCCACCCCAACCCCCCACCCCCACACCTACCTCCCCCCACCCCTCCCAACACCCACCACCACCCCCACCACGCCTCCACCACCCCCCCAACCCACACACCCCCCCCAACTCGACCCCCGCACCCACACCACCCCCCCCACCCCACACCCCCCCAAACACACACCCCCCCGCACGAACCACCCACCACGCACCCCCACCCCCCAGCACCACCCCCCCACCCCCTCCCCCCCCCCCCTTTCCCCCCCTCCCTCTCCACCCCCCACCCCCTCCCCCCATCTCCCCCCCTCCTGCCCCCCACACGGCAACCCCACTCAAACCCCACCCCAACCCACCACACCCCCCTCCCACCCCCCCCAACCCCCACCCACCTCCCACCCCAACCTCCCACACTCCCCCACCCCCACCCCCCCACCCCCCCGCACCCACCCCCCCCCACGACCCACCCCAACCCCAACCCCCCACCTCACCCCCTAAACCCCTCTCACCCACTCCGCCTCCCCCACCCCCCCAGACCCCACCCCCCCCCCGCCACACCCCCCCCCACCCCCGCCTCACTCCCAACCGCCACACCCCCCAGCCCCACCCCCAACCCCCCTCAACCACCCGACACACCCCCCCCCAAACCCAACTCCCCACCCCTCCACTCACCCAACCTCCAACCGCCCCCACAATACCACCCCGCCCCCACACCACCCCTACCCCCACACCCCACCCCCCCCCCCGCCCCCCCCCACGCACCACCCACCACCCCCCAACATTCCGACACCCACCCCCACTATCCCCCACACCCCGCCCACCCAACCATACCAACCCACACCTGATCACCCCCACCACGCTACCCCAGCCACACCCCCACCCCACCCCCCCCACCCCACCCCCCCTCACCACCGCCCCACCCCCCCCCCCCCCCCCACCCCCTCAACCCCCCCACACACCGCCTCACCCGTTCCAGCAACCACGGCCCCCACCCCCACACACGCCCCCCCCACACACCCCCCCACCCCCCCCCCCACCCCCCCCCCCCCACAAACGCCCGCTCCCGCCCCCTCACCCCAGCTCGTCACCAATACACACCACCTAGACCCATCCCACACAGAATCACTAACAATCAACAAGTTACTGCCTTTGACAGAACGGCAATTTAAGTACTAAAGTTCAATGGCGATACATGTAATTAATAATGTATCAGTTGTCTCAAACAAGAATCAAAATTAAAAGAGACTTATAAATTGACTTACATTCTGGTTTATATGCAGAGGAAACACAAAACGTCGAACTGTAGTTAGACATCCAAACTTTTTGTGAAGTTCCGATGGATCACCAAACGACTGTAAATTTTTCATATACAGCATTTTGATGAATTCTAAGTTCTCGTAGCAAATTATATCCATGATTATAAATCCTGTAAATGACAGGCTTAATACATCAGAATGATTTAAAAAAACTATTATGACATCATATTGAAATTACGTCAACTACTGTATTTATTTTGTTTGGAAATTAAATATTTACAAATATGCGTAATATATTCTATTGTGGCAATTCATAGGAATTGATAAGTGTTGATTACATTAAAATTTGGCATATAAAGTGAATTTAAATAAGTAAAAAAATTTCTGTTCAAAATCGCATGCATAAAATTAAAATCAATAAATTCTATCATTCAAAACAATTTTCTTTTCTAAAAACATATTGTAGAAATATTAAATATAAATGCGCTTAAATGTGTTAAAATAAATTTGAACACTGCGAAATTATTTCACAGTGACCATACCATCTTCTTCGTAAGCATTGATATGATGGAAGGTCAGTTGTGCGTCCGTGTAGTACACAATGTGTGGGTTGACTTTGTTTCCCGTCTTTCTGTCCATTAAGTGAAATATGGTCTATAGATAAAGATAAGATAATTAGAAATATAAATTCTCTCATATTTATGTTTATATCTTTATCGGCTGAATACATAGCTAAGGCAAACATTTTATGTTTGACCAATAAGATATAAAAATAAATTATTTTTGCTCATTACTGTCTTATATAACAAAATTTATCCTGCAACTTTCATTTTGGAAAATCTGTTCATGTAATATAGTTTATTTGACTAAAATTATTTCAATTTTGTAAATACCACACACATAATACATATTATAATTATCACAAGCATTTCGTAATCCTTATGCTGATTTAGGTGATTACTCACACATTGCAAAACAAGGTACACGTACATGTAAATATACTGACTGTTTCATAATATATATCAGCTAACAGTTCATTTAGGTATATATTGAAAACGAATACATAATCAAATGGCATTTTAGTCTTTTTGGGAAGGATATATATACTCATGTATACAATGCTTAAAAACTACGAGGAAATGTATAGCCCATTACGAAGATCGTGATGACAGCATTGTGATGACGACAAATCAAGAAATTTTGATATTAAACTATGAATGAATAATTAATCCTTTCACCCCTAAATAATGGTATGCTGTTTTCTGTTGTGTACGGTCCATTATGGTCTATAGGGTTAAAAGGGTTAATGAAACACCACAAATGTCAGTCCGAAAAGTCCTCAAAGAAGTTCATATAGGTGCCGATATCTCGGTCAATCCTAAAATATGATATTCCGTTGATACCATATAAGATATACATCATGTAGCATCGCAAGTCATCGGACATTGAAATACATTCCATTTCCCTCTATGCGCTGAAAGGCATGACCCAAAGTTTTGGAACAAGACGAATAATCTGATGAGGCTCATTTCCATTTGAGTGCATGAGTGTATATAGTCAAAATGCTCGTTTTTGGGGCCACGCAGAAGCGTTTTAATACGAATGATATTTTGACCGAATTGGAATTAAACGGGTGTAAAGTTACCTTTTCATTTGGGTAAAATTGCAAAGCATCAGCTGGGGTTTTCCCCGTTAACTTCATAGTAGCCAATACTGGAACACTCAGGGCAGCTGTCTGTTCTGGGAAAATGTAGTAATTATCGGTGATTGAGAAACTATGAAGGTATCCCGGATGGAGCGGCCATCTCGCAGGTATAGATCCCACTACTTTCAGATTGGAAAATGCTTCCTTTGAATCTGAAGTAAAATTGTGTAATAAGAAGTTTTATACATGTTTCATTTAATATTCGACAAAACGCAGACTGAAATGCTAATCTTTATTTGAGAATGCCGCAAGTTGATGCAAAAATACATATCCTTGTATTCAGCTATTCTGTCACACACCAACTATGGTTCCGTTTTATCGAATAGTTTTAAGTTCTTAGTGGTAGGTTATATCGCTTACCAACAATGAATATTAATATTGTTTCAGGGATTCTTTAAATAGTATCCAGGGACCAGTTTGCTAAAGGTCTTTACTTTGCCCGTAGACGTGTATATGATGTTTTAGACGCAACTCGTCTCACGCTTTTATTCACTTGTACGTACATGTAATTTCAGTTTCATTAAAAGTCGTACACGTTTGCTAGCATGTTAACATACACGTAGTTATGTGTAAAATTAATAGTGCTTTGGAGCAGACGTATATTCACACGTAGGTTTATACGTAGGTTGATACAACTTTTAGTAAAACTCGTATTCGAAGTAAGTTACGACTAAGTCTACATTTTCGTCAGCACGTCTTTACGACCTTTAGTGAAACTGGCACCAGATTGTTAGGAAACTGCTTCTTACTACAAAAAGATATCACGTGTTAAATACAACCTTAAACAAACGTGATATCTTTTTAATCTTAGGTGACATAAAATACATATTTAGAAATAATTTGGAACTGTGACGTCATAAGGGTGCAATTTTAACAGATACGATTGAATCATATACCGGACAAAGGTGGTATGCTAAACAAGCTGTATTTCACATCCTTTCCAATGTAGAAAAATCCAAATCCATGTACAGTGCCGTCTGGATCCCAATGGGTATGAGCTGTGGCCGTGTTGATTGTTAGGTAGTCTGGTAATCGAACCTTTATAATGTGAAGATAAAATACTGCATTCAATGAAATGTTCGAACCGGTTTTATTTTCTCCCCTTTCGTCCTCATAATCAGTGGGCGAATTCAAAGCTGGGCGAATTTAAAATGGCATGTTCATATATTTTAATAGTTGCAGAGAGAATATATTATATATTGCATTTTAAACAACATACAATATTGATTAAAAATACTTTAACTCATCCACCCCTGAGAAACAATGAACTGTTCAATAAATCAATGACTTTGGCCAGCCCAAATGTGCCTTTAGGGGTGAATGACTTAATGTGATCATGCAGAAAGTGGGCATACAGAAGTTTTTGAATTGTTAATTTTTTATAGACGTTTTATTAACTTTGCGATAAAATCAAATGAAATCATATTGTAAACTGGAATTGTTACGAGCCTGGGTGAATTTAAAACGAACTGTTTGCAAGTGTAGAAGGGCAAAAATAGCACTGAGCGAAAAAATCTATATACAGTAGATACTCTTCATAAAATTGGTTTAGAATGAGTCAAAATGTAAAATACTGGTACTTGATGTCAAACTACCCAATATAGCATTGGCTAAATCACATATGACCGATGCAATGCGTTTGATTTGATTTTCATATTTTATTTACATTTTTATATCACCCTTTTCTGACAGGAAAATCCAGGAGACATGCGACGCTCATTTTGTTTTCAACCAAACCGAGATTGATTTTTATCATTGTTTTTTTTTCGTGGTTCATATACACCTGACCCAACCCTGTACATATAAAATGTCTTACGTGTGCCTTTAACAAAACGTTATAAATGGGGTGGCCATTCTGAAAATTATCTATTAGATTGTAAATGTAAACCAGACAAACTATACACAGAGATACATCTTACGTGTCGTTTTATGAAAACGCTACACAGTGAGTTTTGGGGAAGGCGTTTGCTTCAATACCAAACAAGCAAGACCGGAGATAGAAGTGCACCCTACCTATGTCAAAACAATCAACAGGTAAAAGGAATGATTAAACTTCAATATTACAAGGCTAACCATAGACATACATCTGTAGGTCATACATGTAGTAGTCAGACTTACATACATCTGTATGTCATACATGTAGTAGTCAGACTTACATACATCTGTAGGTCATACATGTAGGAGTCGGACTAACATACATCTGTAGGTTATATATGTAGTAGTCAGACTTACATACATCTGTAGGTCATACATGTAGTAGTCAGACTTACATACATCTGTAGGTCATACATGTAGTAGTCAGACTTACATACATCTGTAGGTCATACATGTAGTAGTCAGACTTACATACATCTGTAGGTCATACATGTAGTAGTCAGACTTACATACATCTGCAGGTCATACATGTAGTAGTCAGACTTACATACATCTGTAGGTCATACATGTAGTAGTCAGACTTACAGAGCCTGTGGTCTCCAGTGTCTCTGGATCTATTTCATGTATCGTCTCTGTCTCTGTGCTGACGAACACTCTATCCCTTTGTGGCCACACAGTCACCGATGTGTTGTCGGTAATATCCTTGGCGAAAAAAGAGAAGAATCTGTGGAAATAAAAACCGCGGCCATTATGTCGAATTACATCATATCAAATTTATTTCTGTTTAAGTTATTTTATTACCATTCGTTTTAGGGGTGTCAACTATTATCCAATAATTACACCTTGAAATCGTTTTATTACCATATAGATAAATATATATTGTCTGTTAAAAAAACGAAAACGAATTTCGAAATCAAATGTATTCATCATCAGTCTCATTGTTTATTTATATGTGTATCTATCAATATATATATAGGTTATTGATTGTTATGTTAAAATATGGACGCTCGAGTTCTTGGCGCGAAATAAGACCGAACTAACGAGGACGCAAATATTTCAACATAAACATTTGATAACTTTTTTTATTTTATATCCTTATCACTGAAACGGTGTTTATCATTCAAACTATTTTATTTACTTCACAAAAAATGAAATAACATAATACATTTGAGTAACGTGAGTAACATAAAAGTAATCTTGAATCCTAAAACCGGTCCCAGGCGTATATAATAGTAGATTGTACATTTTCATCCGATGTTAGGTAAATGGAAAACCCAAGTAGGATATGTAATCAACAATATATATTGCAAAGTATGTATATTAATTTTCGCTAACTGACAGGCATATCTCTGGGACGCACAGAGTATACAACGCAAAATCTATACAATCAAACTTTTATAAGGAGAATTACATCCATATCAGCAGATCCGATATCGCTTAATCTGTGACTGGTCATAAGTAAATATTATATCATTAGTGTTGAATCTAGAGCAATATAGCATGGCGCCGCGCCATGCCCTTTTTTCCCAGCGCCATGCCCTTTTTTCCAGCGCCATGCCCTTTTTCATGATGCCAATCGCCAATAAACCCCCCCCCCCCCCCAAAAAAAAAAGCATTGGCGAAATTGCTTGTGAAAACCCCATCCATGTTGTATACTCTTTAATCTGTTAATTGCCCCAATTACCCGCCGTGTCAAGACTATGTATATTTCACGGTTGATCAGTTTAAATAGCCTCAGGAAATCATCCGAGATAGGGCAGTCAAACGACTCGTAGGTGATTTGGAATATCGGCAAACTCGCCGAATTCCCGCTATTTTCAAATGGCTAGAAAATTGAATGTATACATATAATGTTTGTAAAAATATATGTACAAGCTAAAAAAAAACTATGTTTTGTTTCAAAATATTCAATTAAATAAGGTTATGTGCTGCTATGTGGTTGAATTCATCGTTTGAAGCAGGCTCTAGTTAGCGAGTGGGAAAATAGCTTGTGTCCACGGACACGTTGATTTTAAACCGATTCGCGCAAATTCCTCGTAGTTGCTTGTCGTACGAAGTACTCATATACATGTACATATGTAGGAATTCACCAAGGACTTTTTAAAGCCATAATCGTTGTGAAAATACTGTAAATGGGAATAAACCGCCAAGTCTTCTGCCAAATCCAAAGCAAATTTGTTCTCGGACTTTATCGACTTCGTGTCACACGACTCCCGGAATTCTCGGGACTTTTCCTTTTCTATGTGATACAATGGGGAAAAATTCAAATAGGACTAAATCTAACAAATTTGATGAATTTATTTAGATAATTTATGCATGACAATCGATAACCAATTTAGGAAATAATTTTTGTTACATATCAAAGTGTAAATTATGTATCAAACATTTACTAGCTTGTTTTAATTAATCAATAGACTAATTTCACAACTATTTTTTTTAGATTCCTATATAATATACATACATGTATTTCTGGATTGGCAAAACCAAAAAAATAAAATATCAGGCCAGGATTAGCTCTCGTGCCCCTTTTTTTCATTGAAAAAATTATTAAATAATTCTATTTTTAGTAAAACTATCTTTTGTTTTTTTTTTATAAACATTTTTCAAGAAAAGTATTTAAAATTTGTTAGCGGAGCTAGGAGTATATGCACACATTCTAGTGCAGGTGCCTTCAAAACCAATTTACGCGTTTAAAGTGCCCTTTCAAACTGATTTTGTGTGCCCTTTCACACTGACTTTGTGTGCCCTTTTCAGATCCTAGATTCAAAAGGGTTATGTCGTCTGCTATGAACAGAATGCACAAACACTGTTAACAATATTACAAATTGTATCCTATCATCAATGTGTTGTTTCTCTCAAATTCTAAACTAATTAGTAGTAATGTTTTGTTTAAGAAACTTTATTCAGAAATGAGTTAATTACCTCTGAAATATATTTTTACAAGGATCCGGGTATGCAGATGTACCAAATTGTGTAATAACTAATCTATTAGCATCTAAACTCTTCTTCAATGTCTCACTTTGTACTAGTTTTCTCTGGTAGGTAACCTCTCCGTCATTTATTTTCCAGCGCTGTAAACCAGCCATTCCATCAAAGTAATGCTCTATATCAGAGTCTCCAATCTTGTACAACATCGGTCCATTTCTGTATAAACTGCCACTGACCCATTTAGGAATGGAACCTAAAACATTCGTGAAAATTTACTTTTATGATGTATTAGTTGCTGTAAGACACACGAGACTTAGCAATCAATTTGTATTTTTTACGGTGACCTAGTCCACCTCGTATAATCGCCGAATTCAAGATATATCTGTCCTCTTAATAACAGCAATTTTCATTTATAAATTTTCTTGAATAAAGCGAATAATCTCTCGTCGAAACACTACTATAGGTTAGAGTTAGAATATCTTACTGTCTAGACGAATATGTAGGGTGGATTTCGTCTCAGTGGAATGATTGAAAACTGTGCCGAAAAACTATTTATTATTGTCTATTCCATCTAAAAATATACCAATATATGTAACTGTTTTGAATTTTAATATTTGCAATACCTCGAAAAGAATTCTGGGGAAAATGTCATTCCCGCGCTTCTGTCTTAATAGATGAAACCAAAGCAAATAATATGCGACTGAAAATACAGTTCGTTCTTGTCAAATTAACAACAAAAAATGGAGTTAAATGTTAATGACACGGAGTATGGAATAATGATAGCTATAAGGAAAGATATTTAAATTTAATTTCAGTCGGTGATATTGCGCTCAAGATGAGATATTTATACCACATGTTAATTGTGCCTGAGAGCATATCATTGAAATGTTAACAGAATATGTATTGTAGGACCTTACAGATTTGAAATATAACAATCGAGGTACTGAAAGTTACGGAAATCGGACTTACAAATAACCAAATACAGTTAAACTTGCTTTAGCGACTATCTGTGTACAAAGACCGCCTTTCCCCAATAGTACCATTTGTATACAGATCAACCTCTATATAAAGACCATCTCCCTATAAAGACGGGTTTTGTTGGGTCCGTATATACAAGTTTCTCTATAATAATATTGACTATTTTCACGCTGACGATCATACGGAGACCATGCTATATTTCCCGCGTTCTGCCTTGCCCTCTCTGGCTCTTCGTATTCCTATTTTCATTATTAGAATTTATAATTAGAAGAAATTCCGCATCTATTAATAATCTATAAAACGTTGAAACCACAGTATACAATAAGAACAACATCAGAAAATTTCAATACATATTTTTGACATTACATACTTTTTAACACTCATCACACTAAAAGGAGTTTTCCTTTGGTGATATGTTCGGCTGGCTAAAAGACGATAAATGAAAAAAATATGTTGTGCACGATATGTAACAAAATGATAACCTTCTTCTTCTTATTCGTAATAAAGTGTGAACATTGAAGTGTGTGTTTCAGAATGTCATTGACATCACTCGTCATCAGTTGTGAAGGTGCTAATTTCTGAAAGATGTCAACAAAGTATTGTAGTGTTGTCACTAGCTATCACGAAAAACTTTTTTAAACAATTTACAAAGGTTTAGGTCTAACATACAATTTTGTAAACGATGCTGAAACTGAACATAGGTACGTTGTCGCCCCTGAATTCTATTATAAAGCCTGTAGTATAGCAGTTACATGCGCGATTCCATATTGAAATCCACTCTACTTTATCGTCTAGACAGCAAAATCTTCTAACTGTAACCTAGGGTAGTGTGTAATCATACGTAAGATTCACCTTCAACTGTTTGACAGATTTTATTTCTTTTCATGTAGGGTGTCTCTATATAAATAAACATCCAATGGTCTTACTTTTATATAGAAACACAAGCGTGCACACGCCATTGAAGTAATTCGGGGATTTGATTTATAATAGTCTGGAGTTATTGATAACAAAGAGAACCATGTAAAAGCTTAGTATAGTGTTACACACAACAAGACATAATGGCGATAATGCCCCAGGGACTGTACAGGTAAATAATTGTGTCCAGCATTGGTCAATATCAACCATCAAAAGGTAGATACCGCAAGGTCAATACAAGCTGAAAAGGTGTTTGGCAGCAGTATGGTATTTATCAATGACGTGATAACAGATCAATATTATGATAAGCCGTATTAAGTAATCAAATGTTACATATAACGTCTAGACAACCATGATCAACTCATCATCTTTGGTAGAACTAATGTCAATTACGTTAGTATTGATCTATTGTACTGTATTATGGCATTTTAGTTTCCATCTAAAACCTTGATCACTCATTATATAATGTATTTTAAGACGATGTCGAAAATCTCAGACAAGTTATTTTACAAAATGAATCACTTCAGTCGAGTATGAGAGTAGTAAGCCCAGAGACTACTCGTCAATACCCGAGATATACACTCCGCATCGATGACACCTCGCCTAATCTCAGATTAGATATGCAATTTTATTCATAACTGCTAATGTATAAGAACCAATTTAATAAATAAGTTTAAACACATCTTGTAGAATTGTATTGCTTTCAAAGTGTGAAGATTGGTAGGTCAAATTCCCAAGGGGAGATTATTTGTTGTTTTCAAAACCCAATGATATGTAAACACACACACACACACACACACACACACACACACACACACACACACACGTGTATATATATATATATATATATATGTGTATGTGTGTGTTTCATATATCCATCCAAAATGCGTATGGAAAAAATGCATACATGTGTATTTTTTATTCCCCATTCCAGTATAACAAAGCAAAAATATGGTGGATTGAAAATACAAATTTAGCATACAAAACATTCCAATCATGTATCAAGTTTTGATAATCTTCCGTTATTTTAATGAAATTATATATATATATATATATATATATATATATATATATATATATATATATATATATATATATATATATATATATATATATATATATATATATATATATATATAATAATAATAATAATAATAACACTAATATATTAAAGCATCTACCTTTAACAGTTCCTTTCATTTCCGATATTTCGCTTTCCACAGACTGGAAGAACCTATCCATCTTGACTTTAAGATCGCAATGTACTACTTTGGTATATTTAGATAGTAATTATCCTCTTGTCTTCACGATCTCTGTAACAAATGCACAAAAATTCTAATGTTAGTTTGTTCAATATAAGGCAAATTAAATGCAAAACGTTGGTCAATGCCACATACATGTACATGTATTTAATCGGTGATATATATTAATCTTAAAATGTCGCCGAATAAACTAAAAGCAAAATATAATCTGTCTAAAACACAACTTTGTAGTTAACACATTGACAACTCGATTTTTAAAGAGATCGATTTAAACCACCCTCGTTTGTAGTTTCTCATTCGTGGCATTTGTAGCTACACGCTGACCAAACCACACCTGCCCAGGATTACATTGCGCTATAAAGATTTATGACGTAATGGTCAACGGGCGTCTGGAACTTTAAATATACCAGTATCAGTTATAACACACAGACATCAAGGTACTTAACACTTAGTTACATAATTGACAAGTATAATTGGAACAGGGAATCTAATAATCAATCATGAATTTCCATCTGGGATAAGGAATTATCACCCATTTAACATAGCAGTCATAGACTAAGCTTACCGAGTCCCTGACCGAAGTATTCAACCCCTTGCGTAAACATTCCCTATCCCACATAGTTTGAATAATTATGGATTTTCTGTCTCACAAATTTCCTAATTTCACAAATTTGTATAAAATTTTGAAATATTTCGTAATAAAAATTGACTGATTGAAATGCTTTTTTCTCTCTCAAAAATTTCAAGGAACATACATGTACCAAAATTTGTACCAGTAAACGGTGTAAAAGTTGGAATTATTAAAAAGAAAATATCAGGGCCTTCTTATTAGGCCTTGGCCTAATTTGATATTTGTAAACAATGCAGACGAATACGCAAAAGCAATCCCGTCTTATAGGGTCACGTGCTCAAGGGAAAACCCTATCTAACATTGGTAGTAATGGATGAAACACTAATGACAGATTGGCAAAGGAAAAATTGCCCACATTGAGAAAAAAATGGAGATATGATATAGTAAATATACGTCAGTGTAGCATAAAATAACAAATTCAACCGAAGATAAATGAAATACCCTTGCCTTTTGTCTATTGGTGAGATAAGTTAGGGTCAAATAACTACAATAAGGCTAACATATCGAATGGGAATGCAATCGATTTTGTATATAAATGCCATTCTGTATAATCTCCAACCCTGCAGTCACCACAGCAAGTTAATGAATTGGGCAAATCAACACCACCAAAAAACTTGTGTCCAATGACAGGGAAACGCAGCGAGAATGTCGGTCCCTTACCAAAACCAATCCAAAATAAACCATACATTTTGTTATATGTGGACTTAACACAAATGCTTATAGAATTTAACGACGTTGTGCTAACTCGTGCCCGTGTTTATTGGCTGACCAGTACCTATCAATCTGTTGTCCCGTACCCATATATTGGCGGAGCAATACCCATCGAATGGAGGACCTAAATAACTATCTATAAGTACTAAAAACATTTGCTAAAGTCTCACCTATGAATGAAATTTAAGTTTAAAAAGGACTACTACTTATTATAAATACAGATTTAATCTTAATAAAAGGTCATCCCAGGATATACATGTTATTATCACCAAGCTAAATTCAGACATTTTTATTTTTATTATTCTGGACTTTGCAAAACAAAATTATGTTTCTATTTTCACATGTATGTTTACCTTTTAATTTACCCTGTAACACACGGATTATAATGATCAATTTACTGATTCAATTGTTTATGTTTTATCACCACATGTGCTTAGACTCTGTGACACCTGGACAATAATTATAATATGGGAAATGGACTAACTTCTCATATAAATCCTTTTTACATAATTATTTTCATTACTGTCAAAGCAATTATGTACTTATTTAATGTCTCAATTATATTAATGTACATCTGTCTAACATTTAATTTGCTATTGTTTGGTAATTGACTCAACACCTCTCAAACTGATACCAGATCTAATATTTACAAACCATTGTTCCAAATTCTTATAAATACTTTTGTAACATTTCAATTCCTCAGTTCGGACATCAGACACACTACTGATAACACCGACTCGTTACTTTGTTTTTGGAGACCACTATACTACTGGTCATATGTCAAACTTGCCTTCTATTTTAATCCAGGACTTATTACTTTTTATTTAATACTTTGGACTTATTATTTATTACTCATCATTTCGGACTATTTGCATTTTATTGTTACATTTTGTGATTTTATACTGTTCATCGTTGCGGCTTGACAATAAATACGGATTAACTTATACAGTGTTCTTCCTGGAGTTGTGTTTTGGTGGACCACAGGGAATACGGCACTCTATCTACTTACGGCCCACAGCGCCACGTTACTTTACGGCCCACAGCGCCACACACACCGACTATTCTTCTTCTTCTCGCCAACATTCCCTCACCCCGTTCGTTAACAACACAACAGCGGATACGGCTCCAGCGACAACATCAACGATACAACAACGTCCCATACCGACACGAAACCCCGTTGTGATATTATGATAAAAATTGATAAATTACCCCTGTCATCAACCGATAAAATTATGTGATAGTGGATACGAAACCATGACACACGCAGTATTCGTGAGAAATAAACAAACATAAGGACATAGCCCGAGAATCCTAACACTGATTTAGAGATGTGTCCATACGATATCTCTTCCTAACCACACATTGATAGCACGTGCATTGTATCGGATTCATCTACCAATTCCATCCAATTCTACATTATCTAGAAAATATCTTTCCCTAAAAAGGATGTTCATTGTGGGTAAGTGAAGGGAAACTTCTAGCCGAAGTCAACAAACAACTGTCTTGAACGACCGTGTGTACAAAGACAAAACCTGAACTATTGTGATATAAATTTTACAGTCATTAGCTGTGTTTACCAAAATATATTCCGATTTTTGTTTCTTCAAATTTTACTACTTGTCATTAAGGATAATACCAAATAAGAGCTATATACAGGCATAAGACTTTATATTCCTACATGTATATTTTCTTAAAATAAGGTCAGATCCATTGTGGTATTCATATACAAATAGTAAGGTTAATCAAGTGCCAAACTTGGGTTTTACAAGCAATTTTCACAATATATATATATATATATATATATATATATATATATATATATATATATATATATATATATATATATATATATATATATATATATATATATATATATACAGTAGAACCTCACCTAAAGACCACCTCGATTAGGGGACCACCTCACAATTAAGACCATGAATTTCCAGTCTCTTCAATAAAACTGTATCAGTACAGAACCTCACTTAAGAGACCACCTCACTAATAAGGCCACTTTGAGTCAGTCAATTAGGTGGTCTTAATAGTGAGGTTCCGCTATATATATATATATATATATATATATATATATATATATATATATATATATATATATATATATATATATATATATATATATATATATAAGAATCTAAAAATGTTCATGCCTGTGTTTATCACTTTAGTTTTGTTACTATCTATCGCTCTAAGCAGGAAGAAAGGAAAATAATATGAATCAGAAAAAAAGTACAGCTAATGCCACTTTGGATACCAGGAAGGGTTTGCGTGCATCCATCAGTGACCATCCGTATTACAAAGAAAATAAAAGCTGGAGAAAAATATAAATATTGATTGCAGCAACAACAGGGTCGACATTATCACTTAATACTTGATAAAATATATAAAATAAAAATAATAGAGAATTAAAAATACAACAACAGCAACAATTTTAAAAACTAAATTTGATTGAAAAATTGTGCAATAATAATAACGAGATATACATCTAAACATTTTAAATCTGAAGCACAATATAAAAAGAACATTGCCAAATATTTTCTAATTATAACATCGTATATCTTAAACTGTTGTCATTTTCTCATTTATCTCAATTTTCAAAATAAAATCTAATAGACGGTTTTAATGTGAACCCATTGTAATGTACCATGATTGGAGGTTATTGAGGAATGTTATTATCACTTATAATGTTAATAAGAAAAACAAAACAATTTACCAAGTCAAATTCAAATTGTTCCGAGAAAATGATATTTCCTTGTCAGCTATGAGTTGCTAAATGATACCCCTGTTGTTTCGTGCACGGTATTTATATGTTTGGGATTTGATGAAACTTGACCAGCGACAGCAGGTCAGATAACTAGATCAGCGTTATCTTGACATGGATAAACAGGTTAACGTCCTTTACATTTTACACATAACCAAGTGAGCACAGGAATTGTAATTTGTATTTATTATTAGCGGTTTCCGTGTCATATTACATTTTTCGCAACATGGTGGCGACCAGTTTTTAATGACCGATAAGATAATCTGCCAACTATTATACCAGAGTGGAGACTTCTGACCCGCCCCAGTTATATTGAAAATATAAATAATCTAAGATACCAAAGTATAAATCTTTAGGATGTCCAACACATAGATCCCCTGATTACCGGTCACACCCGCCGTGAGTGCACTGTCAAATCCAAATATAATAAGTGAGGAACAAATCCTCGTCCCAGTCGGTACAAAAACTCCCCTAAAACTTAGAGGGGCATTAGCGGTGTGTTTTATATGTCTTTCATTTTTTACGACTTAGAATGATTTACACTAACAAAACTAGATACACATGGGCATAATTTTTTTTAATTTCTATAACTTTTGTAATAATAAAAATGCTTGAGAAACCCAGTACGGCAATATATTCACTTGCAATTGGACCTGACGTTATTATCACAACAATTTTAAACCATGCATTGTATCATACCATTTATCCAGTAGCTAGTCAAGTATATCTATTATTAAGGCTACATTCCTATCAATACCATTAAACATTCATAAGCCAATAGGCAAAAGACGGAACATATCGATGTAACATATCAGGGTTACATTTCAGGAAAGTACGAAATGCTTGCCAAATTAACTTATGCTGGATAGACAAATATGTTTCCTTTTAGACATAACAATTGGGTAACGACCTTGTGGTCCAGAACCTGTCTGTCCCATGTTTTATGTTGAATGGTTATACAAACTATGGTAGACGCATTTAACTTAGCTTGTGGAAATCTTACAGCTGCAGCCTCTCGACAAAAGACATTATATGATATCGGTCTCATTCCACGTACTTTTGAACATGGGGACTAGGTTTGGGTGGTATCTGAAGACGCTCAGAATCAATATGAGTCGTGTTACATATGAGACGGAGACAAATTTGGACAAATTTACTTTACGCCAAACCATCTAGAAATTGTCTATATCACATAGATACTAGTTAATGGTGTAACATAGACTATAAAAATGATTGGATAAATTTCATAAAGAGAAATCTTGACGAACTAGGTTACTAACGGAGGGAAAATCAAGGGTCATCCAAATGAGACGTAAGATGGAGGTACCATGTCACGTCATGTGTCGAACATAAAATAACCCTAACTTCATTGGCTTCAGGTTAATATTTGTGTCACATCACCCGGTGACTTCATATTAGTGAAAATATCCTTGTTCGGGTGTTAAACAACAAACAAACAAAATTAGGCTACTACACACTTTTTGGAATCGAACCAAATACTAATGGACTTGGAGTTTTAATAATCCATTGGTACTTCTTTATTTTTTTTTTCAATTATGATTTGTTAAAGTATAAGTAAAATTTGAGTGTAAACTCGGAAATAAAGTGATTGCATATTACAAACAGTGCAGGTTTGATATTGATAACAAATGGAGTGCAAATAAAGACAAGACCAAAATAATATGAATGATAAGTTGATTGTACTTTTGGAAAAGGGCAAGTGCGCCAGCAACATTAAATTGGACAGGCCGTAAGAGATATATTGATATCTTAGATTAATAAGGCTTACAAATCTGTACGACCTTGAACTTTGGTGTTTATTATACATGTTGACCAGTTCTGCTGAGTTTATGTTTCTTATGTTATTTTTTCCGATTTTAAATTAAAATTATCTTATCTTTATTATATTATCTGAAAAAATAATTGTGAAACTACAAAGTTCAAGAACAACGTCAGGTGACAGGAACTTGAAATTCCGTCGGTATATTGATAAACAAATCATTTACATAGCTTGCCCTCTGTATTATGGAGGTAAACAAGGCAGGGCAAGCTATGTGAATGATTTGTTTATCAATATACAGACAAAATTTCACCTCCTGTGATCAGATTGATGTCACACAATGGCCTATAAATCTACACATATCTAAGATGATCACGGGCACTGGCTTGCAGGTAAAAATACAAGAAAAACGGTAAAGACTTTCATTTGTTTGTTTTTTGGGGTTTTTTTTTGTGTGTGTGTGTGGTTTTTTTTCAACTCCCAGATACAAGTGAAATGATTCAAGTTGACTTAAAATATAGCAGGATGAGTGTAAAGGAATAGCTTGCAAATTCGTCGTAACAAATAATTCACTTGACTGAAATCGCACAATTTGTCTGTATACATGTGTCTGTGAGGTACGGAAGTAAATACATAAATGATTTCGTAGCCATGAATAAAACAGAAAGACAAAGGGAAAAACAAGGCTACTGTGGTCACATATCAAGAATAAACACACACATTGTTACAATCGATATTTTGTACCATTTGTTTTATTTATTTTCTATTCATCAACACTCATTCTCTCCCGCCAAATCCTCGAGGCGTCGCCTTCTAGTATTTAATAAAATTTCACAATCCCATTCAGTCATATTATTCATCATTTTCAAATATCTTTCTATAGATTCGGAATAAACTAAACTGAAATGTGGGAAAATAAATCTAATAGTGTACATAACACAGATAAAATGTTTGTTTTAAAATGCAGGTAACACTACAGTAGTATGTACCCATCTACATGTAGTTTATACATATACATCACTATACTTTCTTCATATAGGTATCACCGGGGAAAATGAGTATACATTTCCGGCGACAATGAAAAACCGTTAAGATGCTTGTGTTGGAAATAAGCACTTTATTGTATAGGTCGGTTAGGTGATTTCTGGATATCCAAAATTACACCCGTACACTCCGAAGCCTAAAAATCTGACCAACTGCCCATTTACAAAACATGTACATAGATAAGAAGTACAAAAGAGTCAATTAGCACAATGTGTGTGAAAAGTCTTAAAGGGGGATTAATACGCAAATGGACATTACTCATTGAAATGACATTGAATGACGATTAAACAGAATAACAAATCAAATGAATACAACAATGGAAATTGATTAAAGTCCAAATGTAACAGTCTTTTGTATGTAAACAAGTTTTCTTTGTTCCGAAACAATTCCGACATTAAATTTTGATGAGAAAGTAAGTACCTCAAATAGTAAAATATAAGATAAAATCGAATAAAAATAAAAAGTCCGAATTCAGTTGTTTATCACGAAATTTCTTTGTGATATAGGCCTAGAATATTAATACGGAGCGCCACCGCGCAAGCATCAATTTCCCGTAAGTAGCTGTCAGCTTTCTTGCCATTTAGCCTTAAAGAGTTCTCTTTGGGCCACTTATATCAATGAGTAATTCCTCAACTTTTCCCTCAGCTGATATTTTCCTCAAGGTATTTGAGGAATGTTTATACAAGCCGAATTTGAGGAAAACTCAGTTGAGGAAATCTCAGCGTCACTCAAGCTTGAGAAAATCTCAAATTTGAGATGTTTTATACAAGCGGGGCCTGGAATCCCAAATGCCCCTCCTGACATGTAAAATTGTATATTTTCCTGGAAAGGACAATCCGAATCACCAAGCATTTGTCATATTTAATATCAATGCCTTATGTATGCTGATATATATAGTCTACACACAAAAGTACCAGCCCCATGGCCATACAAAGTCAATTTATCAATTCTCTTAAAGTGTCATATAAACTATATTGATGCAGTAGTAGCCTATATAAGCCCTGGAAAGGCATCATCTGCATAGTCTCAGATCTCTGGATTTACTCTGGCTCAGTCGGTAGCGCGCTCGACTCTGGATCGTGAGGTCG
Organism: Atrina japonica; assembly: GCA_030159075.1. Classification (NCBI taxonomy): domain Eukaryota; kingdom Metazoa; phylum Mollusca; class Bivalvia; order Pterioida; family Pinnidae; genus Atrina; species Atrina japonica. The sequence continues at coordinate 82,593 of BROG01001178.1, forward strand.
TGGTTCGAGTCCCGCCGGCGACAGGTTGGTTTCCTGTCTTTCGGATGAGACAGTCAAAACTGGAGGTCCCGTGTCACAGTAGGTGTCGGCATGTTAAAGAACCCTCACTGCTCAATGGCCGTAAGTGCCGAGCATAGGCCAAAATTTGTAGCCCTTCACTGGCATTTTGTGACGTCTCCATTTGAGTGAAATATTCTTGAGTGGGACGTTAAACAACAATAAACAAACAAAATAAACTAGATTTACTAAAATACACAATATTAAACCTTTGAATTATTTTAGGAGGGCTAAAAAGTAGGTTTGAATGTAGATATATTTATTAATTCATATATTTATTTGTTTATTTATTCATTTTATTCACCGGGTTCACCCTTTTCTCACAAGCATCTCTGATTATAACTGTATTAGACTACGGTCAACTACAAAAAGCAATCTTTAGAACTGTAAGCATTTTGTCCATACTAAATGATCATGTTAACACTGCAACCATTCCTACCTTATTTGAATCATTTTTCAGTTGTTCACATGGATGTATAATGATGAATTACCACATTTTCATTACTGTATACTATCTAATATAGTCTAATTTGTTGTCCAGTTCCAAAAATATGCAGATATCTGTAGGACCATCCATGAAAAATTGTTGGTTTGCTGTAATGCAGTCTAAACTCACTCAAAATCCTGCGACTCAGATTTTTTTTATTGCCATTCAGGGTTCAACATTAAGGTTTGTCCCGTCATCCGGGACAAGTTCATTTTGTATTCGGACAGGTAGATGTTACTTTTCACTTGTCCGAATGGACAATTGAAATTTGCGTTATTGTTGACCTCTGCCATTGGTGTTCGGGGAATTTTTTTTATTGTTGTTGTTTTTTTATCAATCTTCTGATATTTCCCATTGTTTATATTGTACATGTATATATGAATTACAGTTTTTATTTACAAAAAAAAAAAATAATAATAATAATTCTACCTACAGCCCTGTAGAATAAACAAACAGTAACACAAAAACAACTACACAAAACAACTAGACACCGTTTCAACACCATAAAAAACAAACAACACAGAAGGAAAAAAAACCAACATACTAAAAAACCTGACCAAACAAAACTCACACAACAACACAAAAAGCAAACAAACACGCACGAACTATTAAAAAAACAACAATAATGAACCCAAAAAAGACACGCAAAACAAAAACACGTAAGAGAAACTACAAAACAACAACAGTAGAAAACTACAACAACGCGAAACGCAACGATATACTGATGACCTAACACAAAACTAAATACAACAAACACGACATAACATAAAACAGATCAACCACGAAGCACAAAAACAACAACTAACCAACTACAAAAAACACCACACGCCAACAAAACTAATACAACCAAATAACTAAAACAAAACAGACAAAACTAAAAAAACTAAACAAACCACTTCATACGAAAGATTCAATAAGAATAACAATTCATGAAAAGATACCCGACCCAAACACGACATGAAACACAGTAAGACATACACACATCCTACACATTACTTTAAGACATAAGAGTAGAGATACACCTACCAGAATTCATATCACCCAAAATAAATAGACTCAACTTAACAGAATATAAACAACCAAAACATACATACCTCACAACAAACCTGTACTTAAAACTAATACTGAACCAGAATAACAAATAGAACATCAAAAAACACAACTAAACGACAACACCAATAATAACAACATAAACACTAGCAACTAGACAAACACCGATTATAACCAAAAACACCATAAACACTTGCCATAAACAAACCAAAAAAATAAAAAAAACCACACAGAGGACTACAGCAAAATAACAAATAAACACGAACAAGAACCTAAACCATCAACACACGTTAAAAATCACCACACAACCAGACAAAACACAAAAACAGAACTAAAACAAAACACGAAAAAACTACACGGATACCAAAAAGCCTTTTACGGAAAAAAAAACAACAAAAACACTTAACACCATAAACAAAACATAAACCCAGCACGAAGTTTAGACATAATAACCGTACAACGCATCGTTCAATTACCGAAAACCAAAACCATCATCATCATTTACATAGTATCAACACAAGACACGTGTAGATAAATAAGCTAATTAAACCACAATACATCGAGATCTACATCCAACACGAATACATTACTCTTTTCTCATCCAACGCTTTAACACAATCTCATATATACTTCTAAAACCAAAAACAACATATGAACTTAACATCAAATCAATCAAAGCCCGGCTAATAAAAAATCTAGTTATTAATTGAACAGGACAATCTATTTTATCCCCCTTTCGAAAAGAATCATTACAAAAAAAGAACCTAAGGTACCTGGACTAATTTAAATGACAACTAAATCTCACATATTCACTGCTCATTACGGAGACCCATATACTAAAACCAACTTCGAGACGAAACAATCAACGGACATCCGTATCGATCAAAATACTAAACCAACAAACCGAACATCAAACATAAATGATAAACTACAAATACATCATAACCGATTAACTCTTAAATCGATAATAATGCATACGGACACTTGACTAGAAGATACTTTAGGTGTGGAGCCAACGCAAAATAATCATAAAATAAGAAGCTATAACGTCGATCATAGCTACCGATCTCCGTATAGACGTTAATAAAGAATCGACATAGTATTACGAAAATTTTGTTATTTTTTTACGGTTTAATAGTTTAACTTTTTTTTAATGGGTCTCTTCTCTTATTTCAGGTATGTTACTTTTTGTATATGTTTATATTAATTCATAAGTCCTTACTATAATAATACAACGCTACCTTTACTTTATGGTAGATTATTCCAAATTACCATTGATACATAATACTTTCTATGTTAGGGAAAGTCTAAACGCAGATAGATCTTACCATTTACGGCGTCTCTTATCAAGTAATATCCCATGTTCATAACGGAACTAACTACTAAGATTCAATTACCAATCGGGAATTTCTTGTAGTTCAATAGTCTCAAGGATAATACATTTTTCACTATTCATCTACTGTACTTCATTCACTCACGTACCAACACCCACTGGGGCTATTTGTCTAGGATGTATGTATATTTCAGTCTATCTTTCTCGAGTTAGAACCAAATATAAGAAACTATCTCTCTCAATTACAGGGATAAAAAGTGGTATTTCACTCCGTGTCTCTCTCTAGTACTGTTTATACGTTTCCTACCTCACAATAAAATTTCACATAGTCTTTAACTTTTGGAGCTTTAACTTCGGCTTATACATAGATCAATGTACGCTTAGATAATTATCTCATGTTTTATATCATCTTACACAAATAGTGATATAAGATTACCATTGATTGACGCGAACGTTTTTTACGGTGATTGTATGAAACAGTGTTTGTTCTTTACCTCCTTTTTTACGGGTCCCTAGGATCATACATATCTTATCTTTTAGAACATATTGTACCCTAGGGAAATAGTTTTACAGCTGGGCTAGATCCGATCTTTCTACCTGTATTCTATCTACATAGGCGGGGATAAAATTATATTTTTTTTTAGTGAATTGTTTTTATATTCTGTCTAGCGAAGCTTATAAAGTATATTTTGGGTGCTACGTTTGATAGATGAGTTAATTAGTGTTTATTTAGTTTGTTTTTCTATTTTATATAATATATAATATAGTCATTATTTATACTATTTTTAATCTACGTGTTAATTCTTCGGGTTTAAATGTATGGGCTTTTATTAGTTCACTAAATGTTGACTTGGATATTTGATATTATCAAATATACTAACTTGATCAGCTTATTTATGAACTTATCATTTTATTTTACCTCTCTTGTTATGCTAATATATGAGTCGTTAAGTCTATATGATTTTTTTATTTATAGATCATGTTGTTACTTCATTGAATGGTACACTTAAATTTTTTTTTGTATATTGACAGTTGTTTATATTCGGATTTTTATTATTCTGCTAATTTAGTTTGTTCTTCTCATATAAGTAGTCTACATAAATATAAATTCTTAACGGTGTTTTATTAATAAATTACACCTGTTATCAACGTACCTCCCTACATATAACCATCGTCACTAGTGATCTGGTAAGATTATTAACACATAAAGCACCACACTAATAACAGTAACACGGCAAACAGTGTTATATCGAGCACTATTACACACAACTTGATCAAAGAGACGACTTGGATTAGTGCATTACAGTAGTTTATACGCGCTCACCTATTTTCAAAACTCATACAAAATGTGCCATTACTGTTACTAATTTTTTTATCATCGGTACAGAAATTAGTAACGTAGTTTCATTGTTTCTCCATAAAACAACCACACCACATACATAACACTTATATTACAATACAAGAAAACATACTAACAAAGCACACCGTATACAAATACATAAAACAAGAACACACTACAAAACGTCACGACATCCCGCACGTAAAATAAAACATTACAGTTCGCCGGCAATCGCCATTGCCGACACCAAAGCAGAAGCAATTTTTATTTATGTTGGGAAAAAAAAAAAAAAAAATGCTGATGCAAATGTCATAATTAGGCCTAAGTATAGGTCTTGTTGACTGTCAAACATTCTAATACAGGCCTAACTTGATTTCCTCAGCTAGAAATAACCAGCACAAATGTGCATAATTTTATCTCCAAATCAAAACCTTTATTGGTTTACGCATGATGTAATTTTTAAAGGGTCCGTTTGACGCACTGCCTATTATAAGTCCAAACGCTACTGCATTAAACTTTCTTGTAAAGAAATAACGGACCGGTGTTACGGCCACGAACATCGAGCCGATAAGTAGCCTAAGTTTGTAACTTCGTAACTAGGTCCCGGCAACTGTATCGACAATCAGAAAATGAAGCAAATCGTGCATCTGATGGAAATCAAACAAATGGAAAAATAACAGGGAATGTTTAAAAATTCACATATCAGCGATACATATATGTACCCTTCATATTTAAGGAAGTTAGCAGAAATTTAGCTCACGTACTGTACTGTGCCTATTACATCTGTACCATATGAAAGGGGATTTTCTAGACAGAACCGAATCATTGGGTACTTGAGAAACCGTTTGTCTGTGGAAAATGTGGAGAATAAAATGTTTATTCAAACCACAGTCACAGATCTAGAAAGAAAGTATCTTTGTGAATGGCATATGAGAAATTTATGTCAACCCCTCGATCAAAATTTACAATTCATTAAAATATGTTATACATTTAATCATTTACACATACATATGTCATATCATGTCAAACTTTCAGTAGTCCATTTCTTCAGTACTACTAGCTAATGACTACATTTGATTAAAGCAGAACACTTGGCAAAGAATAGCCACTGCCATTATTTACCAGTCTTAGGTACATTGTGTGACCTGTTGCCATGTGATATATCAAACTCAGAACCCTTTGCTTACAAATTGAATGCTCTTCCATTAGATTACCACAAGTGGTCTCCATGCAGGATATGAAAATGAAAGTAAGAGAATATTATACACAGGCATAGGTTTAAAATGTTTTATGTAGGCAAGTTTACGCACAGCCAAATGTGTACATGTATAGCCTCCTAGTTGTATTCAAAGACAATTTTACAATGTACATGTATATTCTGTGGGGTCAGTGGGCACCAAGAGGATAGGTGATTTTACGTGTATCACGCAATCCAAGTACAAAGGTAACAATTTTTATTTAGCTAAATGAATTTAGATCTACATTGTTTAAATCACAGGGGTTGCGCTGGGCTTCGCCAGTGTTGCGATTTTTTATTTCAACTGGCGACAAAAAATAGCTTCTGGCGATTTTTCTGGCACCTCCATTTTATTGAAGTATTAAGACATCTAGGTTACATAAGTCAATTATATCTTCCAAATGGTCATCAGGAACAGGAACTAACAACCCTGTTTATTAATTACAGTCATCAAACAATAAAGAGGTGTTATTACCGGACGAGTGCTGGGGTAATTACACACACAACGACCTGTATAGCAGTCATGTACATGATTGCACAGACAAGGTGATTACCTGTATACATAAAACTCTACACCTATAAGCACTATCTATATGTTCTGTCCTATATACAGATTTAAAATACCAATATCATTAATGCTATATTAAATTCATGCAGCTTGTATATCAATCCTAAAACGAAGCAAGATTGTGGTGTTTTCTACGACGTCCGCACTCTTCACCATAAACTATACAATGTAATGGAGGCATCTGTTAAGCGACAATTTCAATGTAAAACAATGTTTTATTTCAATTACATAACATTTTAGATACAGGAAATAATGTCTTAATGTAACTCAATAAATTGAATTAGATAAATTGACAGTAATGGAAGTTAACACAGTTATATAACCTCAATGTTATCAGCGATATATAAAGCTTTATATATCGCTGATGTTATTATTATTATTTTTTACGTAGAAGCTGGCTCCGAAAATTGGAAACTGGCAACAGATTTTGACAAAGTTCTGGCCAGAATTTTTTTGGTGCCACAAATTTTTCAACCTGCGCAACCCATTTTGAAGTATAGGAAATATTTACAATTGAATTCATCACATCTAACAGGGCAAGAAATTGTATTTTTTCTACACATGTATTTGGTACTGGACTGGGTCCAAAATTGTTAAACTGGCGACAAGAAATCACAACTGGTGATTTTTCTGGCGACAAGATTTTTTGAGCCAGAGTAACCCCTGAATCAATCTTTTTTTACATTCATCATTTGAAATGGAAACACAAATTATGCAAAATCATATATATATATATATGTGTAAACTTGTAAACAGTGAGTACTTTTCACGGAGGTGATCTCGGACATTGTGCCCTACACATAACATTGCAGATCCAGCGAAATCAAATTATTTCCAATACTCAAAGGACATAACTTCCAGTAAGCAGAAATCCCCATCGAAAAGGACTCATAGTGAGGTTTCGAAAAGCAAATTATTTCGACCTCGAAGAGATCCACTAAAAAAATTCTCAAAAAATGAAAAGGATAAGCAATCACCAAAGACTTCCAGTACAAGTAAGATGCAGAAGATCGTTAGTCAAATATAGAAAAATGTGGCAATCCAGTCATCTTGAAAAGGACTCATAGTGAAGGTTTCGGAGAAACACAAAATCTAATTACAACGCATGGAAGGAAAGAGATAGGGATACCACATTTGATACAGTGCTAAACGAATGTGCCTCGAAGAAGAGATTTTGGCAAAGACTCACAAAGTGCAAAAAAATTGTGAAAGTGAAAAACTCTGTCGCGCATTACTTTAAAACCGCACACCAAGGCTTGAGACTTGCCGAAAAAAAGTACCTGAACTTTCAGATCATAAATTGTTAGGCGTAAAAGCAATCGTCAAAGAAATGCGATGACATGACAAAAAGCTCCGATCAACCGTACAAGAAAGACTCTTAAGTTTCACCTACCTACCCCTTCTTTGTGAGGATGATCGTTTGAAAATATAATTTTTGCTCGTTTATTTATTTTGTTCTGTCTTTTAATTAATATCAGTCATTATTGAAAATGTCAATTTATTATTGTAGGGAAAATGCATGTGAATTTCGCGAATCATGGCCCAGGATAAATCAACTAAAATGACAGACAATTAGCTGTAGTATGTTTGTAAGAATATTGCTAAAACATATGGATTAGAAATACTTAGAAAATGTTGATAACTTGAAATAAAATTAGAGAAGTGATAGCCATTAGACAAAAATAGAAAGGGGGTTAGTTCTCTTAAAAAATGATAAAAGCAGACTCTGTATTTTTAAAAACCGTAAAATTCTAACATCATAGAAAATGAAGAACTCACTTGAAGGCCTAAAGGGGGAAAACCCAGAGAATTACGAGTTGTGCATACAAGAAACTTGCACCACGAATAAAACTTTCATACACGAAAATCTAGGTTTAATGAAAAATAGATACATAGGTGAAAATACGAGGAACAGGATTCTCATAATAGTGAAAATAATATAAAAAATAAAGTATTATCTTATTTTATGGTACATGAACAAAAATTTTAAATTATCAACATGGAGAGAATGAGGATACCACCTTATATTTTCCTACTTTGTGCTTTTAGTACTTATATGACAAAGAAATGCAGTGCAGTATGAAATACAGAATGTGCGCAAGTGTTTTAAATAGACCCCCTGAAAAAGAGATGTTAATGTAACCATTATATGTAACCGATTTTGGCAGCCCCCACAGACTACCCATGCAAACGTGCAAGTAAATCTGTTCCTCTTTCCAGGTAAGGTTATATTGCGTCCAATAATTGTGAAAGTGAAAAACAATCTGACATTTAACCGAAGTACATCGCGCATTGAGTGTAGCAAAAGAAAAAGTAAAAATCTATTATGTAATGTTTACATGAAATAGAGCGTTTAAAGAGAGAATCGGCAGTTGAGAGATTCCGTACAGCACTGTACCAATTTAGCTAAGGAGTCCGAGACTTGCCGACGATGTCAAGTAAAAGACCTGAAGATAGAGAATGATGTTTAATGGTATCGGTCACGACTGATACAATTTTACAAATCTTTACATGAACGATCTCACGATGAAATTTTGAGTTGATAGGTAACGTGGTATTTCAATGGCATTTTAACATTCAGTGTTTGTTTTCGCTGTGAACAAACCATGAATTTTCATCAAAACATAAATAGCACGTATCGCTTTGTCACTGTAAATTCAGTGTATATTCAACGAGCTGACATTAGTATGACATTGTAAAAGCATCCGACAAAAAGCAAACGGGTCAGCATTCGTCGTCCCCAGCGTAACCGTGATTCCATGAAGATGAAGATTGTGAGAACAATGACTCAAAGGGCGTTTGTAAGTTTCACCTACAATCACCCCTGGATGCAGTCTTTGTGAGACAAAGGTGCTATTGACATTCACCTTTTCGTTTTGATACTGATAGAATAAAGAAACCTTCATATAATTTTTGGCATCCCTTACACCAGCTCAAGTTGAGAGTGGTCTGAAGGGTATTTATTTAAAAGCAATTGCTACTGTTACGCACATGTCTAACGTTTAATTTTGCGCATTTCAGGAGAAGACATAATCAGAGGGATAAGCCAAGGTCATTGTGATTTTTGTTATGAGAAAATGTCACAAGCTTTAAAGTATTTTAGTATGGATAATAGACACTGTCTACATGAAATGTTTACGTCTTGCAAAAAAGGTGAGTGCATGTGTCAGATTTTTCTCGAGAAAATGAGAGAAAACAGTTATCACGATCAGTCGAAATGTTAACTTTAAACATACACGTTTCAACATTCTGAGAAAAAAGAGTAAAGACAGTTCACTAAAAACAAAATCAAAAGGAGAATGGTCTGACGTTTGAAGACTTATTTCTTGAGATTTAGTCGTTTCGAAAGCCCAGAACAATCTATTTCCGACATCAGTAAAAGAAATTGTCAACTAACAATGATGTAGACAAATGCCAACCCAGGAAAACTACTACGGGTCGCAGCTGTAATAGTGAAAAAGAACATTGTATTTTTATGTGGTAAACAGGACATAAAAATGAAATGTTGTACAGGTTGTAAATCTGCCAAATATTGTTCAAAGTTTGTAAGAATTGTATTAAGAATAAGAATTTTGCGGTTGCTGAAACATGTATGAGTATGTGGTAATTCCGTTTTAAACACTTACTTGTTAATGATGAATGTTAAAAAAAACTAGATGAAAAGGTCTCGGAGAACTTGTTGAGGCAATTTCAAAGTGGGTAAATGAGATTTGAGTCCCAAATTAGGGTAGTGTACATGAAGACAGAATAGAACTAGGGTAAAAAACCATTAGACATCTCAGAAATAGGGAAAGGGAAGGCATTAGTTTAAACTGTATTCCATTTATTTCAGCAAATGTAATATCTTCCAGAGTCAAACTGATGTTTAATAGAAACTCAAGCGTTACAAATGAGAGGGGATTTCCAGGAAAACAAAGAAAAAAAATGTTCTCTGTAAGAAATTCACAAAACGTATTCCCTCCGTCGTGGATTGAACTTGTTTGAAACCAATAGACATCTTGGACAAAAATAAGTAGTTGATCGATGAAACACCACAGTCATTGGAGAATTTGATATCAAACCACAGGTGGACATTAATTAGGAAGGAAAATGTATACTATGTACATTCTCCAAGAGTGAAAGATGATATAAAATGGAGAAACTTAAGGACGAAAAGTTCAAATCGGTACATTATATATTGAGAACGAACCATTGAGAGGTGAACAAAAGGCAGCTTACGTCTGTATAATTAAAAAAAAAAAAAAAAAAAAAAAAAAAAAAAATGGTTCTAGCAGGTAGTCAATGGTTCTCGCTTTTAGATCAGGGTAAAGCACATCAGGGGTTTGTTACAGATAGTCCCGTCATCTGTTTGTGACTACGTATGGAACCGGATATAACTTTGGAGTAACGGTTCATGAACGAATGCAAGGGTAAATATTTTTCTTCCCTACCTTGATGAATAGTGTGTGGGTAGATCCATGAAACCATCTTAGATTTCTGAGGAGACAAATAGAAGCCGGGAAAAAACTCTTCACTCAGAGTTGTTCGCTATTGGTATTACCAAAGATTTATAGTCAAAAGATCTCGAAGCGGTTACCAGCAGAAGGATAGTGACGAGTATAGGGATTCATTGACTATCGTCTTTCCCAGACTGGGCATATATATCTCCTTCGTGATGATAAAGATTCAAAGCATACATTTAAGGAGGAAAAGTGCTTCAAATGAGATGGGATTCGACTTGACAATCTCCCCACATCGGCATATCCCGAGTTCATTTGTAGTTCAGGTAGACGCATCAAGATTTGGGTGCGATTAAATAGATGGTATTGAGTCCATCATCAAAGATGAAATTGGAAGGACATACGAGATAAACGCCTAACTTTATTGTGTACAGCAATGTACACAATTTGCTTTGGGTACAGGATCTAGCTGATTTCAAGTTTTCACGACAAACCTGGTACCATAATGATGCTGATGGCCTTACAGTTGGTCATAACTAGTCAGTTTTCAGAAACTTGGGACTTTCAACACCATACAAGTCAAATTATGCAGCTATTTCTTGAGTCATTACACCAAGAAGAAAACGTTGTATTCCTTCGTTTCATAAAGCTATTTAGCGAAAAGTACTAACAAAATCAGACAGGAAGAACATGGATGGGAACACCAAAATTTTTGCGTGATTTGTCAAAGTTACAAATAGGAACTGATAGTTTCTAGGCATTCAAGAAGAAGGAACTCATTCCACAGTAGTGTATAATGTGGGTCATTGGAGTACTCAGTTTGAAGTGAAAGGTTCTTCTGGCCGAACTATTGTGAGTATTAAAAGCAAGAAACCAGATGAGCACCGTTCAATTACAACATGGTATCCATCGATCAGGGTCAATAGGAGGTTATGAGTTATTTTGGGGATGGATTAGTTCTCTATAACAAAATGAGTAAAAACCGTCCTTTGTTTGTAGGTTTGGAATGCCCATAGATTACATCATGACCAAGGTTTTGAGAATCGTTCTTTCACTGTATTTTTAAAAAACCCCATACCATCCAGAAGGTAATTTGAAAGATTTAACCAATACTTCAGACTTATCAAGAATGCAAACGAGATTCACACTCAACAAATTAGCACATGCATCATTCTACAGGTTAACCATTTTATCTCCTTTTTGCATAGTTGAAATGAAGAACAACTGATGGAAGCATCTCAAGAGCAAGTTCAGAAAATGGGGATCAATTTTGCCAAGAAATATAAACAAATCAGGGGTAAAAATACCAGAGAATATTAGTAAAAACCATTCCTTGTTCGCAATCTTGCGTCCAGAAAAGTATTTGCGTTGTTAAATGTGGTACATACAAAATTTTTTTAAAATTCGTAGATTGCATCGAAATCATCTATTGCACCACGAATTACCAAAGAAAACTAAACAGAAAGTTGTAAGGACAGAAGCAACTCTTCGACCAACTATACACGAAATAATTGAAAGAACAAATAGCCAAACCTTTTATTCCTGCAACCACAATGAAAAAAACAATGATAACCAGCAATGAGGATAGGATTTAAAAATGGTGGGACTAGATTGATTATATACCAGACAGTATGATATGACTTCTTCAGAAGAGCAAAAGACAGAAAGTTATACCAATGACGCAACAGATGCTCCACCTAATGCCCAGAGAGATCCGACAACCACCACTTTTATGACAGTTTAGGGACACCTAATTACTTACATAATTAAACTTTTCTAGTCAGTGAAAACATGTATTCTAGCTTTTGTAGATAGTTCTTCGGTTTTCCTGTTATTTTTTTTGTATTGTTGTCCCATTGTTTTATAAATTGTAAAGTATTATCTCTAAGTATGATTGCTACATTAATTTATGTTGTACAGAAACTTTCATAACATTTATACAAGGTACTGACTATTTTAACTGTCTCATAACAAATATTGGTGAACAAAATAAGTTTGTGCTTATGCATAAGAGTATGCTATACCCTAGGTATGTATTTTATTGTGTTGACAACATGGATTTATTTTGGACTTGTTTTAATAGTGTCAGGGTACCTCCTATTTAGTCATGATCCATTATATGTCGGGGAGGGTGCTCTCCCACAAGTCGACAAGAAGGGGTAATGTGCAGGCATGCGATTCCAGGACCCATAAAAAGCGAATCTAAATCACCTTATATTATATTGCCTTTTCAAACAATTTAGAAGTGTGCATCGTAAATTTTAGAAAGTACATAGCGTGTAAAACTTATAAGAAACATGACAAAGACCGCGTGGGGATATCAAATTTCACTCGTTCAATTAAAGGTATCAGAGTAAAGTATAATACAGAAGTTTTATAAAAGTAATGTTTAGTAAATGCAGATGATACAGTTGAGAGATTTACAGTAGTCCGAGTTTGTATCAGATGGATCACCGAAAGGAGTCTTTAAAGATTACTACTTCACCGATCGGAGAATGTAAACCTTATTTTAAGAAAGAATTTGCAAAATACTATAACATGCCTCTTCAGCCTTATTTTACAAATGATAAATGAATGTAGATGCACTCTCAGCATTTTGATTGTATGTGTAGGCAATTTTGAGGAGATTGATAGTTATTCATAAAAAAGTAACAAGAGAGTAGTCAAAGAATACAAATCACTTTGTAATAATATACCAACCTTGAGATCTTAACTAAGTAATTTTCATGATCTGATAATCCAAAAGCTTTTACCTATTTTGGATTTCAGAGAGCATTGTAGTATGTTAAACTGCATTTAGAATTATGATATAAACATGTATGTACCAGGACGCCATTAAAAAGAAACACACAAGTATCTGATTCCTTCCCTCGTTCACAAGAACAATAAATTATACAAAATAAGATAGATGCAAGGTTAGGCATTAAAAAAATAATATCTGATTGCATTTTGGCAGTTGATATGATCAATAAATTATACGGCAAGTTGGTAATACTAAATCCCTATTGGTAAAATTACTGTCATACTGTCATTTTCAGAAGAAAACATCCCAGAATGCTTCTGTTTACTGATATTTTTGGTTGCTATGTTTTCTTAAACTCACCAAGTAATTATAACAATCATTAAGTTATTATAAAATAACTGAAGTTTATGTGAATCATTCATAAACATGAATGGAACTATATCATGTCAGACGTGGTTATTGGTTTATCAATTTCATAATTGTGGTTTCAGCTCGGAAAGATGTATTCTTTTTTGAAGCCACATTAATTTTGCAGGTACCAAAACTTTCTACATCTTTAACTAATAGTCAGGACCCAGTTGTTCATCTCTTGGTTAAATTTAACCAACGTTTAAATATAACCCTCGATTATATATGGTAACAAAGGGATATACAACCTAGGATTAAAATCTTGATAAAAGTACCAATTAACAGCCACTTTGAAAAAATAGCCCTTAATTGGTTAAAATATGTAAACGAGCCTGAAAGTTTGGCTGAATTTTTAATTCTTGGTTATGATATTTAACCTAGGGTTAAAATTTAACCAATAGATGAACAGGTGGGCCCAGATTGTTGTTAATCAATGGTAAACAATGGGCTAACTGTAGGTTAAATTTAAGGACGTGTTGTGAAAGCGGGTTTAGGGCCGGTATTCATAAAGATTCTTAAGTTTTATACTTCAAGTAACACTTAAATAGAAAATAAATTTTTAGCTAAGAAATAATTCTTAAGTGAAATTCACAAAGATGCTAAGAGTAATCCTTACCTAAGTAATACTTAAGTACGTTACCAAGGGAAATCCGGGGAAAAGTCCAGTTTGCAAATAAATTTTGCCAACCAAAACATCGATTTGGTACCCACCAAAGCGTGAATAAAGCCGAATGAAACTCAAGATGACCGTTTGTTTTTAAATCTGAAAGCTCAAACATTTGATGCTTTGAAATTTAAACTGACTCGATATCCTCCTGTAATAAACTTAATCAATTTCTGCAGTTATTGTATGCATGTAAAAGGCATTTACAGAGTGACAGACGTATCCAGAGTTGAATCTTTATTTATACCGGCCCAGATGTCTAACAGCTGATATGCAATATCTACAAAGCTACAAAGTCTTCATAAACAAACGACAAGGAGAGCCGATCTGGCTCAGTCGGTAGCGCGGTCGACTCTTGGTCATGAGTTCGAGTCCAGCCGCGGCAGGTTGGTTTCCTGTCTGTCGGATGAGACAGTAAAAACCGAGGTCCCGTGTCACAGTAGGTGCCGACACGTTAAAGAACCCTCACTGCCGTAAGTGCCGAGCATAGGCCAAAAATTTGAAGCCCTTCACCGGCATTTGGTGACGTCTCCATATGAGTGAAATATTCTTGAGTGGGACGTTAAACAACAATAAACAATCAAACAAACAAACGACAAGGACGCTTCAAATTACATAGGTACAATTTTAATTATACAGATGGTTTATTCGTATAAGTTAAAATCTGATTGACTTTTTGTATTATTCATGTATGAGAAAAGTTTGTAGAAATTATACCCCATTCATACGACGAAAATTTGCTTATATGTGCAAATTTACTCATGAGTAAATATACACACATAAGTAAAAGTTAATTTGCTATGCGTTCAGCAGAGATTTATGTACCGTGAGTAAATTCCAAAATTGTCATTTAAAATAAGGAGATGGACCACTTCAGACGTGTGAATTTTCACAGGAAAAGGGTATTCCCTTACTATTTGGGTATAGGACTAGCTTTTGGATGTTCCCGAATGAAGGAAACTAGAAGGAAAATCCGATCCACTGATTGGTACGATAGAATCGTACTTAATGACTTTAAGGACGAAGATTGGTATGAGAATTTTCGAATGAAAAAGGAAACACATTTTTTAAATTTTGTGAAAAATTGGAAATTGCTTTGGCCCCTGCCCCAAACACAGTAGAAACGCCGTTGGATGTAAAGAAAAAGGTAGCTATTGCCATCTACTGGTTAGCGTCATCAGCGGAATATCGGACGATTGGAAATCTTTTTGGTGTTGCAAAAAATCTACCGTGCATGATTGCATACATCAAGTTTGCAATGCCATTATGGACAATTTGCTCAAGGAATATGTGTGTTTTTTCCAAAGGAGAGAAGTTGAAGAAAGTAATCAAGGGGTATGAGGAAAGATGGGGATTCCCAAACTGTGGTGGGGCGATTGATGGCACGCATATTCCGATCATAGCCCCTAGGCATTCCCATGGAGACTACTTTTAAAACAGGAAGGGGTTTTACTCCTTGATTCTGCAGGGTGTTTGCGACCACAGCTATATCTTTAGAGACATAAACATAGGATGGCCAGGAAGGGTACACGATGCCCGCGTTTTTGCAAATTCGGAAATTTATCTCAAAGGAGATAATGGTTCCTTGTTTCCAGAGTGGAGAAAAATCATATTGGTGAAAGTACTATGCCAGTAGTTCTTCTTGGCGACCCAGCTTATCCTTTGAAGACTTGGCTTTTGAAGCCATACACTAACAGATCTACCCTTACAGAAACTCAATCTACTTTCAACTATCGTTTAAGTAGAGCACGAATGACCATTGAAAATTCATTTGGTCGTTTGAAAGGTAGATGGCGTTGTCTACAGAAAAGACTTGACGTTGAAGTTGAATTTGCTTGTACTGTAATCGGAGCTTGTGTTGTTTTACATAACTTTTGTGAAAATGAGAAAGAAGACTATATTTGGGACACATATTCGGATGACACTGACAATGACGATGAAGATCCACAGGATGGTGACGTGGAAGTTATTCGCTGTGTCAAAGCCATGCGAGATGACATTGCTGCTGCTTTTTCAAACAATATCCTTTGAATTATGTTATGTTTTGTACTCACGTGGTACTTGAACTTTATTATTTTAATTTTGCTGACAATCACTATGAAAACTCAAATGTTCACAGGTCGAAGAAAAAAAAAATTCTGTTATAAAATGTTGAAGTACAAACAATGGTTTGATAAATTAAGTATAAAACAATAATGTAAATGGAAATATGTTTTTATTGTTGTTTTAAGTTCCACTTAAACATAGTTCAATCATATTGAGACATAACCAATTCCAGTGAAGGGCTTCAAATTTTGGCCTATGCTCGGCAATTACGACCTTTGAGCAGTGAGGGTTCTTTAAAGTGCCGAGACTCACTGTGACATGGGACCTCGGGTTTTACTGTCTCAGTCTGAAGGACAGGGCCACTTTTCACAAAAAAATTCTTACGATTAAAATAACTCGTAATCGTAAGATTGTAAATTTGAGATATAAGATACTTTGTACTTTAAATTGATAATAATTATATTCTAAATAATTATCTCAAATTGATTTCAGCAAAATTTGGTAAAATAAAGTTGCAATTTCACCAATAAGTCAGATTGAAATTTGAGCACTTACAACCTTACGAGTCATTTTTATCGTAATATTCTTTTTTTGTGAAAAGGGGCCCAGGAGTATATCCCAGTTGGCTACCATACCAATTATTATACTTCTCTGCCCAATCCGAGGATCGAACCCGGGTCGCAATAAGGAAAAGCCAGTGTGCTAACAAATTAAAATGAATACCAACACAATGTAATGCACTAGATCTGTTAAGAAAATAAATGTCAAAACATGAATGAATACAAAGGAAACACGCGTACGACTACAAAACATGAAGCGTTTCTTGTGAAAATAATATGTCCATTTTTAGTGAAAATAAAAACAAACACATCATTATACACTCACAATTTCTATACTTTAGAAAAAGCATACGGATGTCATTATTAATATAGTAACTCATAATACAGAACTCTTTTCTTAAGGACACTGCAAAATATTTAAAAGATACGTTGATATCATAAAAAACCGTGTAACAGGATTATGATCACATTCCTTGTGGCCTTTAAGTAACGGTATTAGATCAACTTGTAGCAGGTCTAAAAACTCAAATGTTCCAAAGTTACAGATTAAAAAACAATAAGTAGAATCCTCATGATTATCTATCCTGGGAGATTGGCTCCGATATGGTGGTAATTGGTTGGCACCCCGAAAACTGTTGACCTTGCATATTTGGCGAAGTCATTTGCGGTGCCCCTTGACCTCCTAACACTTGATTAACAGATGCAAACGATGGCGCGCTAGTTGGATATGGCTGTCTGTTGAAAAAAAACGCCCCCATAATCATTTGCATCATGTTAAACTGATGCTGTCTTTCCTCTCTCTTTTGTCTTTCGTCCAGACTCCATTTTTGCTCTTTCCATGTCCATTTTTCTGTTTTTCCAAATCTAACTTTCGGCGTTCTAGATCAATAAATTTGTCCTCAGCTTTCTCATTTGAGCTATTAAAACTGTCCATTACCGAGGTTAATGCCAATTCAAGTTTACTTTTTACGCGCCTTTTTCTTTCCAGTTTTTGTAGTTACTTTCTCTGTTGATTTACTTGTGGTCGCGTTTGCAGACTCGTTGCCTTTTTCTTCCTCTGTTATCTGTATTGCTAATATCTTTAACTTCTGTGTCATCCTTTGGGTTCGAGTCCAGGCAACATTCATCATTATATCCAGACTCATCTAGATTTTCAAGAGGACGGACACCTGTATCAGACTCAGAATCACTGGATCGCTTTCATTTTCACATTCAAAATATCGTTTTTTACTCATTGTTTCTATCACTTTCACAGGCGAGGAAGCCGGTCGATTTCCAAGAATAGAATCTAGCTCCTCGAAATATTTACAGGTTCTTCTGCCTTTTCCACTTGTTTTAAGTTTGGTTTTAGTCTCTCTGTACATTCTCTTCAAAGTGTGAATTCTCACCTTACATTGTTCAGGTGCTCTTTCAAAGCCTTTGCTCATCAATTCATCAGACACGGACTTGTATATAGACCCATTGTTGATTTTCGGGTTTTCCATTTGCTCCTCTATAGCTTGTTCGTCCCAAATAGTTAAGAGAGCTTGGGTCTCTTCTTCTGTCCAAGCAGATCCGCGTTTGTTAGAGCTTCGCTTTCTCATCGCCATGTTTACCGACTTATAATTTTCCCGCCAAAGCACACATAACCATAACAACGCTTAAAATAGAGACTGATGCAATATCCATGGTGTTATACTTATATAAGTAAATTTGCTGCGCGTTCATACGACAAAATTTACACACGAGAGCAAATAATTTGCTACAACATGTATGTAAAAGTTAATTTGCACCTAGTCCTGACCAGGTGCAAATTTACTCACCGATGCAGAATTTGCATATGAGCAAATCAGTTCATACGACAAAAATTGCACATGTGAGTAAATTTACATATGTGTAAAATATACTGAGGTATGCAAATCGTGTCGTATGAATGGGGTATAAGGATCATTGTTACAAAGTTTAAAAGTAATGGTACTAGTGAGTTATTGTATTATTATGGAAATTTCATGGATGTATGTGTGGAAACCTCAAAATTCTTTCCTTTTTCACTGAATATACGTAAAACGTACTACTTCAAAGCAAAAAAGCAAGTGCTATCCATATCTTTTTATTGTTTACATTGATGTGATGTTGATGTGTAATATCCTTATAAAACTGTAAAAATTTAAATCAATGATTTCATATAAGACACCATCAATTTTGACAAATTAACTTTATTTTTGGCATTGATTGACCGATACAAAACTGATATTTTTGTCAAAACAATGAATTTTCTTCATAATAAGCTTAATTTATAGCACTAATTAGCAAAACAGTGGTCTATCTGGAGTTTCTTCTGTTGTATTTTGGCAGAGGAAAATATAGCTCCATTGCATAAATAAATAGATATAACAAAATTAAAATGTGTGCAATAATAGTTTAACAGGTTTCTTTCATCAATACAGCATAAATATGTTGTATAATAAAACAGAAATAAATATATGTCCATATTAGATTTCAGTAAATACGGCTTAGTAGTACCCCGCCCCCTTGTTTCCCCCCAAATTTGTGCCAATACACAATATAAAGAGCAATGGTGAAATAAAAATGAGTGCAAAATTAGTTTAACAAGTTTCTTTTATTAATACAAGTTAATATATGTTGTTTTAACAAAAGAAATGAATATTTATCCATATTAGATTTCAGTATATACGGCTTAATAGTACCCCACCCTTTTTTTTTCCAAAATGTGTGTTAATACACAATATAACGATCAATGGTAAAATAAGATTGTGTGTAAAACTAGTCTGACAGGTTTCTTTTATTAATACGTTTATATGTTGTTTAAAAAAAGAAAAAGATATCTAGCCATGCTATTTTCAGTATACACGGCTAAATATTAACCCCCCGGTTAAACAATTACACAGTCGAAGTCATACGGTCTGTTACACTTTCTTTTCTTTGTAATTTTGCATTTCTGTGGAATAATTTTCTATCTGGTGCTGACGAATCTCATCTCTGTATCATTTCAAGTTAACCGTGAGCCATTCAATCCAAGCTATTATTTGTTCTACTCCTAATTCTTTGGAGCCATATTTAAAATCATTTATTCAGTCAAGTGGTCATTTTGTAGTCCTAATTTCCGATTGGTTTGTCTACGATAACTTATTCATTCTTGATGAACTTCAGAAATGTGTCGTTTTTATTTCAAACATGAAACTGATTTGCAATACATTTTATGCAGTAATACATGTCAGAGAATTGGGAAGATACAATGTCCTGAAATTGATACTTAAAGTTAAAAAAATGAAAGTTATTCATTATTGCCTATCATTATGGCTTTCAACACAAAGTTTCCAAAAATTCACAGAAATTACTTTATTTCTCTTTTGAATATATAAAACGGATTCTTTATAATATAAATATTTGAAAAAATCATAATTATAGTTTTTAACTCTGGTTAAAGGTGTAAGATGAGCGTTGATCTCATAGCCATGTTTTAATATTGCTTCAATTTCTCAGTGGCCAAGTGGTTAGAGCGTTGTGTGGTAAACTATGACGTCTGTCACCCCTTTTCAGCGTGAGGTGGAGACCCTCTTGAACCTAAGGTAATTTTGTTAGCAAGATGGTAGTTTATCTGTTGTGTCTTCCCCTGAACATTGTAACCAAGTTGTCTCCATCACCATTAAAAATGACCACCATATAATTGAAAAGGTGTTATATATGGTACAACACATTTAAACAAAAATAAATTGTATTTCAAAATCTACCAGACGACAACTTAACGGGGCATAAGCTGTGTTTTTGCAAAACAAAATTCTTTATCTTTTCACCACTTAGATCGATGTGCAATAACACAAAAGAGATATACGCAGGCATTCACTCTTAATTCCTAAGTATTTTGAGAAAATAGCTAGGGAAATCCAGTTTTACAATTATTTGTTTGCAAATGATAAATCAATCTTACTATCTGTATAAATATACCACACTGGACCTGACCTAACAAAATATCTGCGATTATAAGAATTTTTATGTCAGTGCATATTTGAGCCGGCCTGGCTCAGTCGGTAGCGCGCTCGACTCGA
Organism: Atrina japonica; assembly: GCA_030159075.1. Taxonomy (NCBI): domain Eukaryota; kingdom Metazoa; phylum Mollusca; class Bivalvia; order Pterioida; family Pinnidae; genus Atrina; species Atrina japonica. The sequence goes on from BROG01001178.1 coordinate 103,570, forward strand.
TAGGGATATCGTGAGTTCGAGTCCAGCTGGCGGCAGGTTGGTTTCCTGTCCTTCGGATGAGACAGTAAAAAACCGAGGTCCCATACCACAGTAGGTGTTAAAGGACGCTACTGCTCAATGACCATTAGTGCCGAGCAGAGGCCAAACTTTGAAGCCCTTCACCGGCATTGTTGACGTCTCCATCATAGTGAAATATTCTTGAGTGGGACATTACTTACTAGCCAATATATATTTCTTATTTATTATGGTGTATCAATCTAAAGAGTAAAAGAACGAAATAATTTTTCAGAAAACACAGTTTTTGAAATACATTCGATAACAATTTTTAACAATAATTACACATTGTTCTGATATTACTGTTGATATTTTTGATTCGAATGAAATGTGATTTATCTAAACAAGTTGCCTTGTCCTTCATTTGCATCTGAATTCGATTACAAAAGTCATATAAAGTTCATTGCGATATCGTTATCGTTAAATCAGACAGGTAATATGGAGTGTACAGGTAACACACACATATCTATCTATCTATATATATATATAGTGATGATGACACACCCCTCAATTTAGGCAATGAATGGCGAGCAGTTGACCCGGAATTGCTAGTGTCCTTTGATGATTTTATTTGTGTTGACATTGATGAAAAAGCAACATAGGAAATTACCGACCAGGACATTGTCGATGAAATAAAATAAGCTAATTGTAATTAAAACATTGACCACTTTAGTAGTGATAGTGAAACCGAAATCCCCTAACAAAAACCTACACCAGCCAGTGAGTATTTAGACAATTTGAATACAATTCACATGTTTCTCCAGGTACGGAAAATGAACTGAAAACATGGATTTGTCATTTTTTACTTACAGTAAGATTTTGTTGTAGCATTATAATATATAATATAATAAGTGATCATACTGAAGTGATGTCAGCTGAAAATTTGACTTTTGACTCTTTCAGTCATATGATGGCGTCCAGTTTTTATTGGTGGGGAGAAACCCCGGTTACCCGGGTAAAGACCACCGACCTTCCGGAAGTAAACTGGCAAACGTTCCCACATAATTCGAAACGACCCTAGCGGGATTCGAACCAGAGGTGAGAGACCTTGTGATTTAAAGCGCAATGCTCTAACCACTCGGCCACGGAGGCCACTCAGCTGAAAATAAAATACAACATGGAAATCCGCATTTTGCTTTGTATGAAGTACGGATTGTACGATACAATTTTTAATGTCCCCTGGACTTCGTAAAATCCGGAGTTGACTGTATATATATATATATATAAATATATATAATATATATATATATATAAATATATATATATATATAATATATATATATATATATAAACAGCTGTACTTAATGTATGGATTATATATGGATTATATATTCCATGACGGAAGAACAATAAATAAATGAAAAAAAAGAAAAAAAGAAAAAAAAAAAAAAAAAAAAAAAAAAAAAAAAAAAAAAAAACAAACAAAAAACAACAAAACAAAAACAAAAATCAGCGCAATACATTTATACATATATGATAAGTACCAGGATTTCACGTCTCAACTAGGTGCAACTATGACATGTCACAAGGAAATAATATTTCGGATAAGCAGTAGTTTCAGACGGCGGCAACGAGATGTACTTAGTGAAGTACCAATCAATAATCAAAAACTCAAGTCCATTATAACACGACGAGTTAGATTTGCAAATGGTCTTAACATGAAGAACAATTACGCATCCCAAATGGGATTAGACCAGGTTTCCGGAAGGAGCCAGGGTCTTCTGCTGGCATGCCATACCCGTCGTAGATGTTCCCTGGAAACCTTTCTTGTTCGATGAACGGATCAAATTCGGTAAAAAGGTCAAGTTTGGTGATGAGATCAAGTTCGGTGAAAAGCATGATTGGTGAAACGGAGTCACATGTCTGTGGCCATGATCCAGAATACTATCTAATATCTCTGACAGGGGGACTTCATAATGTTTGACAAGATCCCCGTATCGACCATAAAACTTCTAAAAACGACGACTTAAAGCGTTCAACAACGTAACCTTGTGTAAGTAGTGTATTGGCTAGTCGTTTAGCTCTCAGAATAAAACATTCATAAAGAAGAGCATGTACTGGTATAACGTATAAGTTGTGAAAATGAAAACGCCATAGGCAGAGAAGAGATGGAAATATTACTACTTAGAAACAGGAAGTTTGTGATATGGAAATTGAAATCGTCTCGTTTGTCATAGAGGGGTGTGTGAAGTTGATCGTCTTTTCCAATCGACAGGAGTAAATCTAGGTAAGAAGCAGATGTGTTGCTCTCTGTCGTCTCATTGATATCTGGGTCAACAGGATACATCTGGCCGAGGTAATTCGGAAATTCTGAATTATTTATGGACAGAATATCGTCGATATACCTGTAGGAGCCGGCCTGGCTCAGTCGGTAGCGCGCTCGACTCTTGATCGTGAGGTCGTGAGTTCGAGTCCAGCCGGCGGCAGGTTGTGTTTCCTGTCTGTCGGATGAGACAGCAAAAACCGTGGTCCCGTGTCACAAAAGGTGTCGGCACGTTAAAGAACCCTCACTGCTCAATGGCCGTAAGTGCCGAACCATAGGCCAAAATTTGAAGCCCGTCACCGGCATTTGGTGAGTGGGACGTTAAACAACAATAAACAAACAAAAAATCGATATACCTGTAAGTAATATTGACCAGAGATGCTAACTATTTGTTTCCTTTGGAGGACAGAGACTGTATTAATTCCGCTTTATATGAATACAAAAATATGTCAGCCAAGAGAGGTGTACAATTGGTACCCATTGGAATGCCGACAATCTGCCGCAAAAACCACGAAGATGTTGTCTACTAGAAACCCCAGCATCTTGATAATATCGTCTTCAGCTCATTGGAATCAGAGTGTTCCTTGACAAAATAAGGTTCTTCATGACCTAACACCAAATATTTTATAATCTGCGATTTCCATTTTTGTATACAAAAGAGTTTTGTATAATAGATGTTAATCTGTTTTTTAATTTTTGATGAGGGATTGTTGTGTAAAGGTTCGAAAAATCAAAAGACTTGATGCTTGTTATATGTTTGAAATTTGGAGATTTTAAATGTTACAACAATTCCTTTGAATTCTTTAGGATCGATATGTTGCAATGAAAATGTCACCGTATCTTGCTACCAGTACGAATAAGCCTGATTTGACCAATCAAAATAACTTAAATTCGCGACAGAATTTCAGCCTAATGTATGATTTGTTCAATAAGGTTTAATAGAAGCAACAAAGTCTCGATTCCTTAAGAGTTTGGTTTGATTCCCCTAACCTTATTTTCTATATTTCCTCATTACCAAACTATTTTAAGAGTTTATTATCAGATCTGCACGCTTGGTGTTTCACCGAGATTAATAAACTGTAACTAAAGAACTGTAAAACTACGACGAAGTACTACGGCGCAATTAAACTTAGTTTTTTTCCCCAGTAAAACCTAGTTTTTCGTCAGTTAATGTGGGTTACTGAGAAAATAGATGTTTTACTGAGAAAATCTAGGTTTAACTGATGAAGCACCCCGAAATTACAATAATGAGTTAAT